>JALPQI010020856.1:0-16526 GCA_025490895.1 Thaumatotibia leucotreta | reverse complement strand
GGTCGATGGATGTGACGAACTCGCAAACGTCGTCGACGGTCCAGGCTGACAGCCGAGCACGCGCCTCTGCGCATAGGCAGTCGCTCCGCTCTGGGCGAAAAAAAAAATAGTCATTAGTCATAGATAGGACTGCCAACTGTCCCGTTATATGCGGGACGTCCCGTTTCTGGGGCCCTAAAGTATGGGCCCCGCAAAAGGCTCGCGCGGGACGCCAGTTGTCCCGCTTTTCAGGGCATACTAAACTGGAAATACTAAAATAATAATATTAATGCATAAGTAAATGAAAGCAATTTAAGATTGCGTCATGTTCATTTGTATGTACCGCATCGTTCGCGACTATAGCCCCCGAGCACTGAACGTGTATCAAAATATGTACGCCAAAATATGAATGATTGCGATTGTGCATCAAAAATTTAACCGATCTGAAATTAAGCATTGTTTTTTAATGTTAGTGTCATTCCCGTCCCGCATTTTGTAGACAAGTCCCGCAATTTATTCGCAAATGTTCCGCATATCCCTAGCCCTAGTCATAGATGAGTGATCGGTCGTTCCGGGTTATTTACCAGTGTTAAAATGGGGAAAGTTTCCATTTGGGAATATACCCCATACTGTGTTGCGAAAGTTACAGGGAATAGCCCATTACTATTTATAGAATAGGTACGTATTTTGAGTTATGATTCTTAGGTACTTGAGAATTTATACTGCATAAGTCCGGCGAGGGACCGGAACCGGACCCAATATTTTAAAATGTTTTATACTCTTCATGTCCCTCCTTTTTTTTTGAAGTCGGTAAAAAAAAAATAAGGGTATCTACTAAGTAGTATGGCAGTGGTTCATAAACTACCAATCGGGCTACTTAGAAACAAGTAAAAACAAATGAAAGATAAAATCCATTTACCAAATTACCCCCAAAACTCATCGCACGATCGGACCCATATTTCATAGTAATTAATTCGAACTAAAAGACATTTAGTTTTCGGTAGCGGCAATTAAATATATTGAAACATAATTGCTTTTCAAAAACGCCGTCAAGTATTTAGACTAATTGAATGCTGCATTTAGTGAATTGGTATCGAAATGTGAAAGAATTATTGGTTCGCAATGCGGAGAGGTGATTCATAAAGGAATTTGGAGCTGTTAGAAAAAGTCGGCACGTGGAAGGTACGGTTCGCAGTAACGATTATTAAAGTGGATGAAAAAATAAAACTTGTACTGCAATATTATTATACAAGGTAGTTGATTTTAATAGCGTCATATTTAAAGACTAAAATACCCAATCGTGGATTTCGCCTAGTTTCAGAATTAATATGAATAAAAAAATTTTTTCATTGTTACCCAGTGCAAAACGCTTTTTCGATGTGAAAGTGTGGACACTAGGACGGTTAAAAAGTTTTTTCCGATTTTCCTCTAAAGACAGTAACAGCCTCTCATCAAGAAATACTTTCTGAGTTTGAAAGCATGTTTATTAGGTACGTTTTGGCCTATCATTTACATTCGTAACTATTTGAAACAGTATAATGAAATGACAAGATTATCGAATGAGATCCCGTGTATGTGAATATGACACCGGAGTAGCAGACGAACTTGGCTACGTTAGCAGCTAACTATTAGCCGGACCGTGTACTTATTTGCTAGTTGTAGTACGAAGAAAATATGTTAAAATTATATAAACCTAATTTATCTTTAGTTTATCAAAAACAAGGTCATAAAAGCAAATGTTTCAGGACAATGAAGTAAGAAAAGGTTACTACATTTTTGTCAGTTCGTGTCTAAAACGTAATACCTAGATAAGATCTCGGTTTAAAACAGCCTTTAGCGGTAATTTGCTTGTTTATCTAGTTAACCACAATTATATTTACGAGTATATCAGTATAATCTAAAATGAGTAACCGGTAAATGCAAGGCCTTTATTTATCTTGCATTCTTTTTAAAACAATGTAGCAACAGTTTTAGAACACTAATTATATGATTGGATTGTATTACATAACTAGTATTAAGCCCCAGTAATATTTCGTAGAACTTATTTCAATGTAATAATACATGTATGATATTTAAAGATCTCTTATCGCGAAGTGTTGCTGACAGTAAAACGTTTCTAATAACTATTTTGGCGATTTGAAATCTAATAATAATTAACGTATGTCACAACATGTCAAACCTTATCGTACCTAACTCCTGATTTTTTCACTTTGTTTGTATTGCAGTATGAGCTCAATGAATGATAATTATATATCTGTTGTATAATTACCATGCGAGAAATTGCGCGACTTTTTCACAACGTCTGTAGTACCTACTCGTACTTCTATTATTCATATTGTATCGAGCCGATAAGAGGCCCTACCGCGAACCACGAACGAAGTGTTGCCTCCCTGTCACACTTTCGTATGAAGTCACAAGTGCGAGAGAGATGTATTGCATTCTTAGTATTTACCATCAAATTTATTTGCTGCAAAGATTGGCTACAAGTCACTTGAGAGCACATGACCGACGCGCTCAACAACCAGTGTAACCAGTCGCCGTGGCCGAAATCGGCTAGGACTAGATGATGATGATTCTTACCACAGATGTCACATATACCATAGATCAAGCAAACTTATCTACTTAGCGTGTCAAATGAACTCAGTGAAATCCACTGAGTTGTCCGTCTTTAATCGCAGCTTGCAGCTTTCGGGCGTCAAATTTTGTAAGTTGAAGTGAACAAAAACATTAATAATGCCTCCTTAAGTAATATTAATTGCAACAACACAAAAATAGTACATTGTGCATCAAGGGAGGTAAGTACGGAATTACTAACGAGAGTGTTAGAAGCCCGACGCCGTTAGGCGGAGGACTTTTATGACTCGAGTTAGTAATCCGCTTACCGACCGTGATGCATACAATGTTTTTCATCACACTTGCCAACCAAAAAATAAGTTTTAAGACATAATATTATTAAATGACGTACTGACATTTCTATTACTCCCTAGGGAATTTCAATTTTCTATTACTCCCGCTACGCGCGCAAGCAATGGCGCGCTTAGACAGCAAGTGTGATGAAAAATATGAATACTCAAGGGCCTGAGACATATTTAAAATCATAGGCAAGTAACAACTTCAGGGCATTTCTCAGAGCGTAAACGGACATCTCATTCATCTGGTAACGTTTTTTTGGAAGTGGATAAATGATTTGAGGTTGATTTTGGTTGTCTTATAGAGAAACGGGTGCTGAATCTGACGACCGAAAATGGTACCAAAAGATGCAGCCACTTCCAAAAAAAACGTGACCAGAAGAATGAGATGTCCTTTTACGCTGTGAGAAATACCCTTCAGTACAAAATCTGACACGCTCGGCCGCCACACAAATGAATGAACTTGTTTCTTCTATCCAAATCTAATTCTGTGATTCTTACCATCATTAGACGCAGGGTCCCTCTCATCGCTGTCGCTCCTGGTGCTCGGGCTGGCGGACAGCCGCGCCCGCTTTGCGGCGCTCTCGCCCGCCGCCGACAGGTCCAGCGGCGAATGCTCCGGCGCAGCCCCCGTGCGCTTGCGGCGCGAGCGCCCCCCGCGACCCACTCGGGATATCGCTAGCAGCGTCTGTGGGGAATTCACTGATGTTAGATTTTGTTTTTGCTGCTAGTTTTGACGCCGGGTGACGGCTGTAAGAACATAGTTGACATCACCTCAAACGCAACTAAGTCAGTAGTCAATATCTGCATCTTTTTCAGGCATATAACTTTATTCAAAATGAATTTGGATGCTACACCAGTATGGAAACAGACTTTGAGGGTAGGTATAGGGATGGGATAGCGGAGACTTATCGATTAAATGTCAATTAGTAAGATCATATGATCACGGTCTAAAAAAAATGGGAATTAGAGCGTGAATAAAGTACATGCAATTGTTATAAATATTTCAAGACCAAATTCTAATGAGAAGACATAAATTACGTCTAAGCATAACAAGTAGCTAAAATGTGTTGCTAATTTTCGCTCAGCACATGTAATGACAGGCAGTTTGTTACATTGCAACGCTAACGTTGATTTATTTTGAAACAGCAGCTGTCTTACAAAGGCTGATAAAGCCGTTTCATAATTGCCTCCGAAAAGCAGGTAGCGAAACTCGACTTTCTTTAATTTGATAAATTAAGACAATGAACGTGTCGTCGACCTCGACGTGATCCATCGCCGAGTGCTCAGCCGGTCAGATGCCATACGGCACTGGGTACTGAGCCGTCGAGCTCTGAGCAAACATGAAAGGTGAGCCGTTATCTGATCGAGAGCACGAGCATTCATCATAATAACGTACCCACCCGTCACGCTAGCTACCCGCGGGTCAAATTGCAATCTATCTTTTTTAATTGCTCACTAAAAAAGGCTCATGCGTTCTAATTTCATATAAAATGCAGACGCGCGCGGCGTGAAATGAACGCGTGCGGCGGAGAAACAGGTGCCGACATTTATTTACCTTTACCCGTTGCCTTTTAAAGACAAACATTTGCTAGAACACGACATCAATTTGAAGAACAAAACGGGACGTTTCACTTTGCTTAAGCTATCGAAGATCTGCACGAGTAAGTGACTAAAGGTAATCGTTCGTTACCAACAAACGCTGTGGGCGATCCCCCGTAACCATATCTAATAGAATGCAGCCTAATTGATTGTTCAAGCTAATTTGAATCAGCAGCGGAAGATCGTGACGTAGCCCCGATTCAACGGCTAATTGCCTCGGAAAACAGCTTTATTGTGGCCCTCATTACAACATGTGAGCAATATCATCATTACCCGGTAATAAAGTATTTCCAACTCGAGTAATCCGCTCGTGTCATAAAGACACGCTGACGATTGAGACAAATATAATAACGCCCATTTTGTATCATTACGCTTTTTTATTAGAAAGTCAGAGTCATAACTGTAACAATTTTAACGCTGCAATATCCGCGTGCTCACTGCACTCGTGTGTAAAAAGTCATCTAATTTAAAAGTCGAGCGGCGGTTTGATTTCACATCCCATCAGTACATCACTAGCGTGTCGCGGCACTCGGCGCGTGCCACCGCCAATTAGTGCAGCTCCAGTTCCTTTTACAGTCGAGAGTCGAGCGAGCGAGTCGACGCGCGCAGGGGCGGGGCGCCAGCACCCTACCGGCGCGCGCCCCGCTCGCCTATACCCCTCGCAATTAACACTCTTTCCACGTTATCTGCACTCCAAGGAAGTGTAAAGGTCGTGAGACTTATCAGATTTAATTGCCTTCATTATTACTGGAAAGGAAGCGTGCTACCCGCCGCGCATTATGATTTTAAAGAGCTTCAAATTAACATAAACGAGCGCTCGCCTCTAGATGCTAGCCGCGATAGAGCCTTATGAATTTTATGATCCCTCGAGACATTTTAATCACAGCCGTGAACTATGAAACCGGGTAAAATAGCAATTAAAACAGGAAGGTCAGTGAGTACGGGCATATAATAATTAATATGAATTTATATCGTGCTTTTGAAATTAAAACCCACCTGACCGTAAATGATTTCATAGGGGCAGTGGCTTCTTAAGTAACGAGGATTACCTAATAACGTTGCGGGTATTTTTGATTATTTTTACGATAAAAAATGGTTGGTTTCGTCTTTGTACGGTCATGATGGACAAAGAGGTTGAAGGCAGGTAGAGATGTAACATTGTTTGAACGATAGTGGCGCTGTAAGTGCACCCAATGTCTTGTCAACTCGGATATAATAGGGGCAACTGTACCGATTGTTTGCTTAGATCATCGACATCCTGTCTCTAACCACTAACTACGCACGCGATGGCTTTTCTTCTGGAATAGAATTTGAACAAGATACCATTTTTGGATTTAATTGAGACTATTATATGAATCTAAATCAAAACTCAACGATATTTTAGATATAAGTAGAGGAAGATGTAATATAACTGACCATTCTATTATTCCATGTAGTGGTTTGATGAGGCTGGACGGTTAATTTACCTATTTTGGATCGACTAACAGACTAGCGGTTTGCTTTGAGATTGTGTTGCGCATTGATATTAACCCTTAAACAGAATAAGTATAATATTTATGCCCAAACATTCAATTTCGAGCTACAATTTCTACAAAATAAGATGCATTTCTGTTTCGAACTTGGTGGGCAACTATGTTGCGGCTGTTCTCTTAAGGGTTAAGATGATCTTTATTGCATTGGTACTTTGAAAATTACGGGTAGGTATACCTATTGGAAATCAGGGTAGCTGGACTAAATGGTGGCTTTTGACAAACAATTTCAATCAGGTGACTATATCGTTAGGTGAACTTTAACAGTTTTTTTTTTGCAATGGCGCAAGAAATTTGAATATTTGACAGAAGAAGCGCTTGGATTTCTATGAATACGTAACGTATCTTTGTCGAGCATGATAAGGAAGGTGGGTATCCCTACTGCTAGAACATTTTTGGGCATTTTCGCGAGAAGCGATACAAAAACTTATTTTTCTGAAACAGGCAAATTTTATGTTTTTCCTGCTCAGAATCACGAGCTCTTTCGATCCTACTAGAAGAAAAAATGTGTCCCAACTTTTTATTTCTATTACGTAACCGTTTTTCAAACACTTTGTACAGCGGTTACAAAGTGGAGAGCTGGAGAGCATGTAAAATGTATGAAAAATGTGGGACCATTTTTTTCTTGTACTTTTTTTCTCCTAGATTGAAAGAACTCGTTATTCTGAGTAGGAAAAACATTAAATTTACCTACCTTAAAAAAAATTTTTTTTGGATCTCTTCTCGCGAAAATGCCCTTTTATCAAAAGCTACCGAGCGCTATAAGCGACATCAAAACACGATCTTTAATTTCTTTATTTTTCTGACTATGATATTTGATATTTTTATTGATATTTTTTCACTGCAGAGTGCCAGTTCTAAGTGAAATATTCTTAAGTGACATTCTTTTAGTGGAGCTCACATGGAATTTGTCAGGAAATGCAGACTGCTTGATTGCTAGGCTATCTTAATGAAAAACCGATGAGCCACATGTACTTCCTCAACAGATTGGTCATTCTATTTTTTTTTCTGAAGTAAACAACTTGTTACGGGTCAGTTCTAAATCGAGTATATTTTAGTGACTTATTACTTTATCTTATCGAAGGTTACCCTAATGCTGCTACGCCACATTGGCAAGTACCCGCCGAGCGTTACGAGCGACATTACAATTATCTTTTTAATCTGACACATTTTTTTTATACTGCGTAAACTATACTAGTGATGTACCTTAGTGGAGCTCATATCGAGCATGACAGGGAAGGCTGGCAGCCGCGGCGGGCCGCCCTGCTGTTTGGCCATCTTGGTAAACAGTCCGCCGAGTGGCGCGTCCGTCGGCTCCTGCGCCGGCGCACGCTCCGGCCCGAAGCCGTTCATGCGGTGGAAGTAGCTGCGAAACGAAAATTTACTTAATTTTGTTGCTTTACATTTGTTAACCACTCACTTGCTTCGTGTAGCTTTTGTTACATCAGTCTTATTTTACATAGATATAGAATATATCGCAAAAATCAAAGTTAGTGGTTAAATAGGAAATTACAATAGGTACATTTTTCGTCGTTAGACATTATCTATCGTGAATCTGCAAAGCAGTCATTGCAGTGGATTTTTACGGTACGTTACGGCACTTTCGTGATTTACAGTGGTTTTGTTTTGTACTTAGAATGCCATCATTCTAGTCTACAATCTGGTTTAGATTTTATGGCTGTTTTACTAAAATTAAAATTACTTAACATGATTGTGTTAAAAAAGCTATCTCAGATATCTAAATTTAACATTCATCATGCAAATTTTTGGCCATCATGACACAAGTATACCATAAACAAAGTATGAATAAATTAAGAGAAATTTAAATATTAACTGATTAAATTTATCCTGATGATATGAAGATAGAATTCTAATGACAAATTAGTTGCATTCCGCATACTTAACAAATACAGGCACGAGATAATTTATTGATTAATAATTAATATTGACAGAGGTCATCAAACCCCGAAACATGAGCAATTCATTAATATAACATAAGTTCACGCGGCGACGGTCGGTTCTCACGAATCATGTAAATTTGTCGACTAAACGTAAGTTATCGAATCGATTAATATGCTAATTGGCTAGGGCATCACTAGCCGGTCGGTGAACCGTAGTGTTGTGACATGCCGTGTGAAATGTCGAGAGCAAATAGGAAATGCGTTGCTTAAAATGATCGAGTGTTTCCTTTCTTTAATGTCTAGATCAACTTATTAATGTCTGGCATAGCCGTTTATCTCCGAGATCTACGATCAATTTAACAAATGTTGACCTATACTGTCGTAATAATTTCCTGATTTTTATAAAATTATACCAAAGTACTTATCCTCAGGAACTGCATTCCATGTGAAGTATAATTAGCATAATACCTTTAAGTTATCTACCGTAAAAGTCGACTAAGGGATTGAAATGTCAATGAATATTCGTTTACAGAAGATTGATGATGGGCAGCAGCATCATCGTATTGGACAGACTACTGCGATCGCCAATCCATTTGCCCATGGAGATGATTATGGATATTTACCTTCTTATACACCCATATGCATAGTTAAAAGGAGAGGAATTCGTCCAGCAACGGACTAAGCGAGTCTGATGACGTGTGTGTATGTCTATTATCAGTATTCATAAAATGAATGGCCATGTTGCGATCTTTACAAGTAGGTAGTATATTTTTATGTTATGTGTTTAAGACCTGTGACTCACTTATTTAAAACAGCACGAGCCAATACCATTACGCGCATTTAAGTAAGTGCTCTGTAAAATCCCAATTAGTTGAAGCTTTTAATTTATTTAAGTTTTATTGGCATCGAAAAGATATTTGTTTTTCAAATTAGGTTTATTGGGGTTTAGTGATACCTGTTAAAATAATGTGAAAATAACGCATTAGAGAAAAAGACGCCGATGCCGCCATGTTTTAATTTAAATGCATATATGCAGTTTCGTGTTTCAGATATCTTATTATTGTTTCGACTTTGAAATTTAAAATTAGTTACGAATAACATTTTGAACTAAATACATTAAGGAAATAGGCGTTATTGATTGAGACACATTTTGCGTAAGTCGTAACGTTTTACGAGTTACGTTTATTCGTTTCATCCGGTCCTCGAGATAATTCTTCGAGACATTTTAATAACAGTAAGCTAGTTAACTTGGTATAGTTGTACTGTGAATAGCGGTACATTATATTAATATACAGTATTCTATCTTCATAAAAGTTACATGTGATTCACAATAAAAAACAAGATAATATATTGGCAGCCAAAGCTCGCTAAGGCTCGATTGGAAGGTTTATTATCAAAATACTAGTGTCAAATTACTATGGAGTTTTAAGCATTATTTTCCAAATAAATGTTCGGCGAAATCGACCCTAAGTAATAAATAGGTACATACTATGGATAAAAGTGAATCCTCTGTCATGTTATAAATAAAATTGGAGCAACTGTCGTACAATTTGACTTATGCCGTTGTTATAAGGTTCTATGATGGATCAGGATTCAATTCTGTCGATACTACTTGAAATAAAGCTCGTATCTCAGTTGTGATTCAATACTAATATAATAATACTAATGTTACGGGTTGACAAGGGGTTAAATCAAAAACCGGTACAGCAAATGTGCAAGTAACTATGTATATTCATTAACTTTTCTAAACTTATACCTAGTTATCCTAAAATACTAAAACTAATTGGACGCCAGGAGCGTTTAGTCTGCTGTTCGACTGGGTGTCGCTGCCTACCCACTGCCAAGTCCTTATCTAGCTCAGTCTTCTATTTATTTACAAGATTTTTATCCATACACCAAAAGGGCGTGACGCTAAGCTAAAACAAATAATTATATTTACTCTCCGTTCTTCGGGATGATAAAAATAGATACCGACAATAATTTAAAATTTCCTTAAGACTAAAACTCACCCCTTTGGTGTAGACAATCTGCACTCACAATTTCTAGAAAAATCAATCACTTCCACTGCCTGAATGTCCAGATTCGAATTAAAACAATTTCCGTAAATTACATTCTCATCTCACAGAGCAGTGGAGAACTTGCACACAACCTCTCGTTGCGATTTCAAATTCCCGTCTCGTCATTCTCGAACTGACCGCAAGTATTATTCTAAATTCTAACCATCTATTCACAAACTAAACAAATAAAATAGAAAAAGTTCGCCGCGGCCTGGGATCGAACCCAGAACCTTTGACATGTAAGTCAACCGCGCACGCCACTGGACCACAAAGGAATCTATGAAGAAGGCGTAAATAGGTGATTACTTGCAGCCATTATACAAACATAACATGCCCCGTCCCTCATTAAAAATAAGGAAACTACATTTCCTTATTTTTTTACATAGTAGGGCTTCAGATCCTTAATGTGCCAAACTCCTATATTCTTACCCTGCGCATTATTTAACCTAAATACAATATCCGAAAGTTTTTCCACTATGACAGCCCTGTCAAACTTAGGAGCTAATTTAGCCATAAATCTATTACCAGCATTAGACAAATATTTGGTTTTTCTCCAGACTATGTCACCTAATTGAAAAGTACCTGGCCTAGTTTTTTCATTATAATATTGACTACTTTTAAAATGTGCCTTTTTCAACCTCTCTTGCACCGTTTTAAAATTCGTCAACCTTTCCTCCAGGGTTTCAATATATTGTGCTGTATCAAAAGTGTTACCGTCTGACGGAATGGAAGTTGGTCTTGCTGAAGGTAGTAAAGCCAGGTTTGAAACCGTGGTCTCCCGTCCCAAAAACAAATACGAAGGTGTATATTGTGTCACCTCATGTACAGCTGTCCTGATAGCGTGCCCTAGTTCATCCAAATTAACGTCCCATTCGTTGTGCTTTTTGCCCTTAACATACGATGAAATCATTGTTCCTATAACTCTGTTCACTCTTTCAGTAGGGTTACTTTGCGGATGATAATGAGGAGTGTAACTAATTTCCGAGCCGTATCTCTTAGCTAGATCCATAAACTGGTGAGATTGAAACTGTTTCCCATTGTCACAAATAATCGTTTTTGGTGCTCCGTATAATAAAAACTGTTTTTCGATGACTTCACACATTTTGTCTGCCTTACCTGAACGAAGTGGGAACAAAAGAGTAAACTTACTAAACAAGCATGTAATGACCAGCAACATAGTGTTGCACTTTTTACTTTTAGGGAATGGACCCATGAAGTCTAGTGCTACCGTCTGCCAAGGACCAGTCACATTACGGTGCTGTCCCATATGTCCTAACCGCAGATTTTGTGATGCTTTCCTACTAGCACAGCACTCACAATTATTGACGTAGTTCTTGACATCGTTTAACAAACTTTGCCAGTAGAACTTCTGCTTGACTCTAAAACACGTCTTCCTAATTCCCAGGTGACCCGATGTCGGACTGTCATGACACTCTTGTAGAACCTTTGCGCGTAAGGCCTCCGGCACATATAATTTCCATGAATCTTCCTTATTTGGAAATTGCTTCATCAATATCTTCTTGAAGAGTATCCCGTTTGAAACAGCCCAGTCTGTGTCATGATTGTTTGTCATAATTTGCTCCACCTTATTCTTATACCAAGTGTCCTTTTGACTATCCAGAATCTCGATAATATTTGTCTCGCAAAGCGAATCCAATACTACCCCTCTTGACAAAGCATCAGGTACTGTGTGGCATTTTCCTGGCTTGTGGACTATGTCAAAATCAAATTGCTGCAATTTCATTGCCCATCGTGCCAGTCTACCGTGTGGGTCTTTCATTTTGTGAAGCCATAATAACGCACTGTGATCTGTTACCACCGTAAAACATGTATCATCAATGTATGGCCTAAATTTCTCAATGGCGAAAACGACACTTAAAAGTTCTCTCTCGGAAGCCGAATACTTAATTTCCCTGTCATTCAGTTTCCGACTCAAATAAGCAACAGGTTGGTCGACGTCATTTACTTTTTGACAAAGTACTGCTCCAATTCCTGTACCAGAAGCGTCACAATGAATATAAAAACGCTTTGTGTAGTCTGGACAAGTCATCACAGGTGTCGAAGTCAATAGAGTTTTAAGTCTAACCCATGCTTTTTCAGCTTCGTCTGTCCAAACAAGCTTTTTCTTCTTGCCTTTAGTTAAGTCATGGAGTGGTGCCGCTACCACTGAAAAATCCTTAACAAACCGCCTATACCAACTTGCCAACCCTATGAATCTTTTTAATTCCGTAAACGTCTTGGGTCTAGAAAAATTTAATATGGCCTCCACCTTCTCAGGATCCGTCCTGAGTCCATCTTTGTCTACGATATAACCTAGGTATCGCAAACTAGGCCTAGCAAATCTGCACTTGTCCACATTAATAGTCAAGTTGGCTGTCTTCAGAATTGTCATGACTTTCCGTAACAGGCTTAAATGTTCTTCGAAACTCGCCGAACATATGACAATATCGTCCAAATACGTCCATACCTTGCCTTCCTCAGCCTGAAACAGTATGTCCATAAAACGTTGCTGAGTTTGGGACGCGTTAACTAGTCCGAACGGCATTACTTTAAAGTGAAATAACCCCCTGCCGGGCACGGCAAAGGCTGTTTTCTCCTTGCTGCTGTCTTCCAGAGGTATTTGCCAAAAAGCTGACTTCAAATCTATCGTACTCAGGAACTTAGCATTACGAAGATTGTCTAATATATTGGCGACTCTAGGTAAAGGGTACGTGTCCCGTTTTGTTACCCTATTCAGCTGTCTGCTATCTAAACACAGTCGGTTTTCGCCATTAGGTTTTTTAACAACAAGGACCGGTGAACACCACGAGCTGAAAGATGGTTCCACCACATCTTTGGCTAGCATGTCATCCAGTTCTTTTTCAATTGCAGCTTTTATCACTGGCGAAAAGTTATACTGCTTCTGATGTATGGGTTTACTGTCACCAGTATCTATACAATGGCTCAAGATATCCGTTCTCCCTAGTCCATTCCCGACTGATTCCTTCAGCTCCTGTATGACCTCTTCCAAACTAGCACACTGATCTTCTGTGAGATCCTCCCTAGCTATAATCACCGGCGCGTTGGTCATTTCTAGCGCCGCCATTTCGCTCTTCTTAATCAATTCTTCACTTCTAAATCGTAACCCAATACCAAATTGCCCAAAGAAATCCTTGCCTAAAATGAAATTTTGTTTCAAAGCTGGCATTACCATAACTGGCATTACCTTAAACTGGCTATCAAAATGGATGGGCACATCAATTACCTCCGTAATTTGATGTGTAACTCCATCAGCCACCGACATTTCTAACGGCTCTCTTTTAATGGGCTTTAACCCGATCCTAGCAAGGATCACCGCAAATTTCCTGTTTACTACTGTACGACATGCTCCGCCATCTAGCAACCCCACGCAATCATAGCCTAAAATATCAACAACAACATAATCGCGGTTGTCATTATCCTTCTTAACTAATAACGGACATAACTCACCATCGTTACGAACAAAAAAATTATTGACTGTGCTCAACCACGATTGCCATTCATCACTCTGTCTACTTAGGGAGAAACTCAATTGGCGGCACTCGAATTTCCCCCTTCGTCGTTTCCCTTGCACCGACATTCCTTTGAAGTTTTACCAAACTTTCCACATCTGAAGCAAAACAGCCGTTGTTTAGGCACGCTGCAGTCTCTAAACACATGACCACTCTCCCGGCAGTTCCAACATCGCCTCACTGTCTGAGTCTGCCCCAGGTCCCTGCCCGTTGACGCTTTGACTTCAGCTACCTCAGGTACCTTTTTGGTTTCATTTATTGTCAACTCTGACATGCCCTTAAAAGCCAAATCTGGTTCCAAACAATTTATTGAAGTGTTAGGTGGCTTATAACTTTCACAATTGACCTTAGTCCTTTCTACTATCCTTAACACGTTTATCATTTCTGGAACTGAGCTAAAATCGTCCCTACATACAGCCCGTTGGTAATATGGCGATAAGTTCTTCTGAATAATAGAAATCTTTTCCTGCTCCGATATCTTGCTAGGAAGGCGTTTAAACAAGTTTTGCATGACGGAAATGTATATCATTACTGATTCACAATCCCCTTGAGTCCTCGACCTTATCTCCGCCAGTAGTTCCTCTTGGTAATACGGTTTTTGAAAGGTCCGCCTCAAAAGAATAACCAATTCTTCCCAATCATACGCATATTCCTTGTTGGCTCTATACCAAATTAATGCGTCCCCCTCAAACAGATCAATCGCATACCGCCACAGATCCGCATCAGTTGCATTCCTAGCCTCCTTCAGTTCTGCAACTCGTTCTAGGAAGGCATTTACACTCATCTTATCGCCGCCCCCCGTAAACTTGAGACCCCATTGATGAAGCGGCACCAACTTACGCTTGGTGGTTCCCTCGTCAAACGTAGAGTAACGCATCAATCTGGACCTACTATCCCTTTCCTGCTCCCATCTACCAGCAGAGAAGGAAACACTTCTATCACATGCAACCGAGACTGGCTGGGGCTTACTAACATTCCCATCTCCTACCATCCCTGATGAACCTTCCTGACTCTCTATTTTCCCTATGATTTGACGACCCAACTCCCCCAGAGTATTTTGCAAGATTGCCTTGTCGTCCACCGTCAGGTCCCCGCCTTCTACAATGTCATCTTGTTCCTCCAACTTAACTACAAGAGTCCCACATTGCTGTAATAAGCCTTCCTTACGGGTACCCTCGTCCTCGGCCTCCGGTTTTACTAATGACAGCCTACTTTGTACGTGATAAAGTCTGGAGATTAACCGTTTGAACAAAGACCGATCTGGCTTCCCAGAAAGCTCGGCAATATAATTTGACAGAACTTGAATCTTTGCCGAACACACCTCTAGCTCATATTTGACAGAACCTGTTCTAGGGGCTTTACATTCTAGGCCTGATCCACCGGCTTGCATTAACTCAACTAAAAGTTTTTTCATAATGGGCACCGTAGCTGCCTTTAAAACAATACCCCTGCAAGCTAGCTCATACTCTAGCTCGTCCTTTAATAAGAAGTTGGGATCCATTTTAATTATCTATCTTTAATTTAAGCAGACCAGTAAGAGAAACTTATAAAATTATGTACTTTTAAAAAAAACTTGGCACAAGTTGCTGTAATCACATTAAAAAACAATTATGTATTTAAGAACTAACTAGCCTTTACAGTGCATATGAAATCATTAAAGTCAGAAAAATACAGATAACAGAGCCTTACGTATACAAAAAAATACTCAAACTTATAAAATAAATCATTAAATATTTGTGTATAATATTTATGATGATCAATTATACGTCGGGTGCAGCACGCTAATTGTAACTTAGCGACTTCACTATCACGAAGTGTAAAATAAAAACAAAATCATTACCAACAAAAAAAAAATGTAACACCTGCCACGGTACAAAATTTCAACAATGTATATGCACCACAACCCTCTGTTTATAAAAATAATTACAAAAAACACGGAAGACTTAAGCAATACAAATTAACACAATAACCAATTAAAAAAAAAACAAAGTATAAAAATTCCTATGTATATATTACCTACCTAATTTTATATAGCCTAGTAACTATATAATCTTAAAAACACAAGTATCACGATCTATTAATACATGTAAACTAATATCTAACACCAAACCAACTAAGCACTAATATATTAAAAAAAACACAACCTCACAAAAGATTACAATGCAAAAATTGCAATTTACCGCAACGACCTTTGACCCGAACCGTTCGTTTGTCAACCAGTTGTTTTTACGTTGGGCGCTATTTTGTTACGGGTTGACAAGGGGTTAAATCAAAAACCGGTACAGCAAATGTGCAAGTAACTATGTATATTCATTAACTTTTCTAAACTTATACCTAGTTATCCTAAAATACTAAAACTAATTGGACGCCAGGAGCGTTTAGTCTGCTGTTCGACTGGGTGTCGCTGCCTACCCACTGCCAAGTCCTTATCTAGCTCAGTCTTCTATTTATTTACAAGATTTTTATCCATACACCAAAAGGGCGTGACGCTAAGCTAAAACAAATAATTATATTTACTCTCCGTTCTTCGGGATGATAAAAATAGATACCGACAATAATTTAAAATTTCCTTAAGACTAAAACTCACCCCTTTGGTGTAGACAATCTGCACTCACAATTTCTAGAAAAATCAATCACTTCCACTGCCTGAATGTCCAGATTCGAATTAAAACAATTTCCGTAAATTACATTCTCATCTCACAGAGCAGTGGAGAACTTGCACACAACCTCTCGTTGCGATTTCAAATTCCCGTCTCGTCATTCTCGAACTGACCGCAAGTATTATTCTAAATTCTAACCATCTATTCACAAACCACAAAGTACCCAAATATAGAGGGTCTGTTTCATAGAAGGCTCAAATAGTTCGGAATATGTTACAATAGATGTCACTAGGAGCACGATTGACTAGTAATAGATTTAGTTTTATTTGAAATCCAGATATTTACTACCTGTTAGTGCACAGTTTTAATTAATTTAGCATCATACATCGAAAATAGTCAAAACCACCCTTTCTAGAAGC
>JALPQI010020855.1:0-16335 GCA_025490895.1 Thaumatotibia leucotreta | reverse complement strand
TTACAGGTTTGATTAAAATATGTTTAACTATGATATATTTCTATTCCTACTGCTACCTACCTAGAATATAAAATACATAAATGCTTCTACTTAATACCTACTCAGCCTTCATAGCCTGGTTGGTAGTGACCCTGCCTACCAAGCTGGAGGTTCCGGGTTCGAATCCCGGCGAGGGCATCATTTGTGTATTTATTTATTACAAATAATTGTTCCTTGGTCATGGCTGTCCATGTATTTAAGTATCTATATGTATCTATCTATTACACAAGCCTTAATTGAGCCGTGGGACTAGGTCGATTTGTGTTTATAAGATGTCCCAAGATATTTATTTATTTATTTTATTTACCTACTACCCTTTGACCTAGACTAGAACAAGAAAGCATAACCTTTGGTAAGAAGCCAGGACTTTTAGGCATTAAGTATAATAAAGTAACAAAACGAAGTAAAAACGACGAAGCGTGTCTCGATCGAATTATAATATAGTACATATCGACAAAAATAAATTATTGTAAATTTAGATAACATAACCTACTTTGCAAATAGTTATTTGTACAACCAACATGAGAGCAAAGTACGTATTTGATGCGAGTGTCAGTTTTGAGTCTTGAGCAAGCGAAAGATTCTTTTATAGAATCACGAGCGTAGCGAGTGAATCTGTAATAGAATCTTGAGCGTAGCGAGAGACTCGAAAGACACGAGATTCAAATAACTTTGCTCTCAAGTTGTACATACAACTTTTCACCTCAACATGGAGAAAAGGAAAATATGTTATTAAACATTTATACGTGCCATCCCGTTATTTTTTGTTTTTTGTTTTACCATTATGTTTGTAACAGAAAGTACATAATTATAACTACTAAAAAAAATGAAAGCTCATAAAATTTTATAAAACAGTTATAATTATTTAGAAATGAACTCGTGTCGAATTTCTGAACGCGATTCTGACTCGCCTAGTACCACGATATCCGTCCGTTTTAAAACGGCTGTCTTTCTCTCTGTCACACTTATATATAAGAGCGATAGAGAGGTGGAATGACGGACGCCAATGTTATGTATGCTTGGTGGTAGGGGCCATATGCCGTTCGGATACAAGGAATCGGGTCCGATAAAACGCGTCGTCTAATACAACTGGCTGAATACGCTAGGATGCCATGATCGAAAAAAAAAAATGCATATTATGACAATTTATAACGTAACATTTTTCATCTCTGTCTTTTTACTAACAAGTGAAAGAAACAAAAGAAAAAGTTGAAGTCTAAACGTCATGGAAAACAACATTCACTCAGTGAGCAAAATCGCACTTTGCTCACTGATTTCGCGAATCAAAAGATGTCTTTTCGAGCTGCTGAGGTGAAAAATAATTTAAGTAAGTAAATAATAATAATTTAAGAAGGTCACTACTTAAGTAACATTGACTAATAAGACTGATATAAATTTTACTGCTACGTCCTTCAGGGTTCTTCTTGTTTCACATGTTTAAATAAACTATATTGTCAATGAGTGTAATTTTATAAATAAATGATAGTACCGACGGAACCGTCCGCGAGCAAGTCTGACCCTTACTCAATGAAGATGCACTGTGACGACGACCCACAGAAAGTTGTCCCTTTTGCCGTGTTACACGTAGGTTACACTTGGGGATTTCATTTCATTTTTGTTATTGTAGCCTTAGGTGGCTAAAAACAAATTCTAGTATCAATGTAGCTGACGCTTCCCGAACTCTGATAACTCTGATTATATTTTGTCGTATCGTAATCTAAGAACAAATACCTACCTATAGGTCATTCGCATGTCTTGGTTTCTACGATCAAATGTACCATTTACTTAGCTGGTTAATTTTAAAAACTATTGATACTTAAACCATGGGTGATTTAATATGTGTTATGAAGAGGACACACAAAGCTCCACGCAATCAGCGATAATTCTTACCTTTCGAATAGAAATCATTATGTCATTACACGATATCCCGTGTGGTGAAATCGGTCCACTTAAAAAAACTGGTCGAAATATGACAGTTATTAATACTTATGAATTTCCGGATATACGTATTGTAGGTAGATTGTTTACTAAAGACAGTAGATACAGGTACTATGACATAACATACTCGTAGCACATGATTTTTACCAAACGAAACGTCTAAATCATGGGGTACATATTTATTATACAGGGTGTAAATCTAATACGGGCGAAGCTCTTAACGGGTGTTAGTTTACGACATAATAAGTACATTCAAATAACTTTTACTTAAAATTAGAGCAACAAATTTTTCCATACAAAATAATTCGGCACGCAATGTATAGATCAACATACGCGAGTTAAATATTCGTTGACAGCTAATTTCAAAAGCAGATGACATTAACTGCCATGTCAACAATAACAAATGTTCGTACCTACATTGCTGCTCCGATAATCTTAAAAAAAATCTGTGGGGTCATAATTAAGAGTAACTTAAAAAAAACCTTGTAATCTATGATTACACTAATGAATCCCATGCCTGGTTTAATTGATCGCCCGTATTAGACTTACACACTGTATTTTTAACTAATTTAATGTTAGCCAAATTATCATAAGTGATAGGTATAGATGACTGAAAAAACAAAAGAAAGCAAAATGTGTTGAACTTTGATGTACCTAGTATCTAAATAAATGAAGCATAAAGTAATTAAATTAATACTTATGGATCTATCATACTCTTGTTTAAATATTGTTGTAAATAGTTAAATACAGTCATATAAAAGCGTAAAGCACTTATTTTTGTTTTTGTTAGTTTATTAATTAAATCATAATAGACACCTATGTTCGACATTTTGAAACCGCGGCATTTTGTTTTCACTTTGTAAATATTTACTTAATTATTTAGTCTATTACAATTACAATACTAATAGGTACAGTCAGTCATAAACCTGATCTACCACTCTTCTACTCTATTCCAAGGTAATAAAGTCGAACAGTGGTAGACCATATTTTTGGCTGACTGCACCACATATCACGTCGTATCCCATGTTTCGGTTGCGAAAGGTGAAAAATAGACTTTTTAATAAATCGATTTTTTAATAATAGCAGCCGGAGCTAACTGTATCGATGGCGTAATTTGTACCTATTCTGTACATAGGTGCGAGCGACAGGGATAGAATGGAAGTTACGCTAGTATAACTCACGCCGCCAGCTCATGGTAAAGACACTTCATTTATTGAGTTCATTCCATTCCATCATGTAGGTACACGTAGGTAGGTAAATCAAAGCTGTAAAATGCCACCACTTTACATTACAGAACCCAAAGCAGCGGCCCTACCGCGAAAAATGAAATTCGTAAATTTCGAGGATTTGTCTCTCTCACTCTAATGACGCCTTCGTTTGAGTGACAGAGAAAAGTCTTCGAAATTTACGAATTTCGATTTTCGCGGTAGTAGACCAGAATCGAGGACCTACTGCGAACCACCATCGACGTGTTGCCTCCCTCTCAAACGTATTTACGAGTTAACAAACACAACAGAGAGGGAACACATCGATAGGTAGTGGGTCTCGATAGCCCCTCTAAATCTGAATACCTAGTCAGTAGTTACAACGTTCACGATTTGCGGTCAAAGAGCATTGAAGGTGCGGTCGTATCGTAACTAACCTTTTAGTTTCATAATTTCTACAATCGTTTGGTTAACCATGATTTCACCCTTAAATTGAGTGGAAATACATATGTAGTTGTTGATAAAGTGATTTATAGGTGTATTGATGATTATCAGGGCTCGTAGCATAGCTACCCTTCCGTACCGATGACATCAATTTGACTGCATTTATATGATTACGATTTCACACTACTTAAAAGATATAAAGTTTTTCAATAGTTGTGTTGATACTTTACTCTTCAATCAAACTATCTACGACTGGGTACGACTTACTCGTCTATCAATCGTTAGGTATATTAAGGTGCATTCAGACCAAACGAGCATTCGCTATTCTAACCCCCTACTCTATCTATATAATTCGTTACACAAAACGTGATTCGTCGATTTCATAGAGTGGGTGATGGAATAGCGAATGCTCGTTTGGCTGAATGCACCTTTAGTCGAAAATTAACTAAACAAGAGCAATAATAAATATTAACATTCTTTTACTGTTTTTAACTGATTACGGCACAATTGGAGATACTGTAAAACTTAGATACTTACTTAAATAGTGTAGTACTGCAATTATAGTCTATAAGTTCCAAGTTCCAATAATAAACATGCATCTAGACTTTAATCGGTTTTTTTAGTATGCCCAAGTTTGTTTATTAGGTAACAATTCCTCATGTAAGTCAGAGCAACGTTGGGAACTTTTGGATTGTACCTATTGGTTCTTTTATTTAGGTATACAGATTTAGAAACCAAAGGGCTATGGAGAGGGCTATGCTAGGAGTCTCTCTGCGTGATCGGATTAAAAATGAGACCATCCGCAGCAGAACTAAAGTAGCCGAAATAGCTCTCCGAATCGCTAAACTGAAGTGGCAGTGGGCGGGGCACATTGCGCGTAGAACCGATGGCCGTTGGGGCGGGAAGGTTCTTGAGTGGCGGTCACCTACCGGAAGGCGTAGCGTGGGTAGGCCCCCCCCACAAGGTGGACCGATGACCTGGTGAAGGTCGTAGGAGTCCGCTGGATGCGGGTGGCGCAGGACCGGTCATTGTGGCAATCTTTGGGGGAGGCCTATGTTCAGCAGTGGACGTCTTTCGGCTGATATGATGATGATGATACAGATTTTACTTATTTGTTCAACATTTTGGTCAGGATATACATATTTGATGTTCGGTAGCGCTCCTTGAAGGCCTACCGCGAATTTGTCCCTATCACTAACACGGCGCAAATTTCGAGTTTTGTCTCTGTCACTCTAATGAAGCCTGCGTTGGAGTGGCAGAGACAAATCCTCGAAATGGACGAATTTCGAAGTTCGCGGTAGCATGCCTGAGGCCCTACCGCGAACCACGAAGTGTTGCCTCCCTGTCACACTTATGTACATATTCACAAGTGCGTGAGAGAGGTAATACTTTGTTCGTGGTTCACGGTAGGGCCTCTAATGCCTGATATACCTATGACAACTGTACTAGTCAATATTGTACGCGATGCATATTTCCCAGCAGGGCAACGACCCGGCGACTTTCGCCGCAACCTTGACTGACGCACCGTCCGCATCTACATTTCCGCCGTACAGAGAAACTTTCGCTCTTATACGTAGTAAGGTCCAAAAGTTTCCGGCCCGATACATAAATAATAGTCTCACTTAGCCGAAACTGGTTGATTTGAAAGATAGACTCATTTTTATGAGAGTTAAGCTAATTGGGTGTCCCTAGAAGTGAAAATGCCCTGATATACGTATTGTAGACGTATTGATAAAAATTGGTAGGTTGGCAGAGCCAATGATGCTGCGCAACTTACACGTCATTTTCCAAAATATCCCAATATGATTATATTGATTATATTAAACGTTCCTTTTTTGCTACCCAATATTATAGGAATTTGGTAACAAAAAAGAAATATTCAATATGGGACATTTCCGGAAATTTGGTGAATCTTACTCAGCATCATGGACTCGACCACTCTTTTTTCAAAATCGAAGACGTAATTTAAATGTACTAAGTTTTTGAGAATTGCTCACCTCGCGATTAGGGGATAAGTAGCAATGTACCGAGGAGAAGTTTCTTAAGTTGCGAAACTTCTATAGAGAATGTTCTCGGCAATTTATTATTTTTTAGGGGAAGGTTTTTTATTTTTTAGGTTTTAGGGGGAGGTCAGTATTGTTTTATGAATTATTGAGAGTCAATTTCGCATAAAATTTTATGGGAAACCAATAGAGATGAGTCAATGTTCAAGAGGTTACAAAAATTGAATGGTCTTCGGCGTGTTTTAAAATGTCTGAGTCGTCTGACTTTTTATGTTCGTCACTAGCTTTTACCGGCGACTTCGCCCACCTTTAAGGTATATTATGAATAATCTACATAAAGATTCTCATTTTCTACGAGTAAACAAAACAGGCGATACTATGGATATGGATAGTTGGATCATCATCATCATCATATCAGCCGAAAGACGTCCACTGCTGAACATAGGCCTCCCCCAAAGATTGCCACAATGACCGGTCCTGCGCCATCCGCATCCAGCGGACTCCTGCGACCTTCACCAGGTCATCAGTCCACCTTGTGGGGGGGCCTAAACACGCTGCGTATTCCGGTACGTGGCCACCACTCGAGAACCTTCCCGCCCCAACGGCCATCGGTTCTACGCCCACTGCCACTTCAGCTTAGCGATTCGGAGAGCTATTTTGGTTACTTTGGTTCTGCTGCGGATGGTCTCATTTTTAATCCGATCTCGCAGAGAGACTCCTAGCATAGCCCTCTCCATTGCCCTCTGGGTGACTTTGAGCCTTCTTATGAGGCCCATTGTCAGTGACCACGTTTCAGTACCGTATGTCATCACTGGCAACACACACTGATCAAAGACTTTAGATAGTTGGATAATACTGGATAAGACACTCATTGACTAGTCCTATACAGGATTTAGGTGGTTCAATTTACTTTCAAGAACCCTGAAAAAACCTTCTTAAACGCGACGTCTTCAAAATACATTAAGTGTACCTACCGGATTAACAACTTTATAATACCTACTTGTAATACGATGTGTTTACATTTTATGCACGAAATGGATTGCTGTTTTCCTGAAAAAAAAAAGCTTTTTAAAAAAAAATACTTTAGGTAAAGTCAATGTATAAATATCATAAACTAAAATAAAAACAAAGAAAATAACTCCCATTGCCCTTTTTCTCCCGACTGTGGTAGAGTACTTACGCAAAAATACCTACATAGTTTTTAGTGGGCTACATTTTAGAACACTTTTAATAGTTATTTGTTGTACAAGGGAGGAAAGTGGTTGTTTAATCATCGTGCCAATATTGAGACCTGAGCTAGCGAGAGATTCCATAGTTGAACCACGAGCGAAGCGAGTGGTTTAAAAATGGAATCTCGAGCGTTGCGAGGGTTTCAAGGCACGATAATTAAACAAACTTTGCTCCCATGTGTAACACAATATTTTTCCCCACACTAAAGCGAGGAAGCAGCTACGAACGTGTAAAAAAAACAATCAATGCAACAAATCAGTCTCTATTAAATAACTTAGAGTAGTTTTAGTACTACGTATAATAACAAAATATTTTTTTTAGTATTTAGCCAAAAAATAGGCATAACTCTTAATTTGGTAAATGACTAGGTAATGTAATTATAAATAAAAATCTAGTCACATAGCTAGATTTTTATTTTTAAATTGTCATTAATTAAATTGTCAATATTTCTATGAAGTTTAAGTATAAAATCTGTATCCGGCAGCTAAAACATCAATAATTTTAAAAAATGTGTGAGGTAAACTTAAATTGCCTACTTTTTGGTAAGATATTACATAGGAAACTTTCGTTACAAAACTGTACATTCGAGTATTTTTTTATAAGTTGGCAACATTGACGTACAAGACGTCAGTGTTAGTGGGTTGCGTTCTGAATGTAAAAGTATACTATCTGGTTTTTGTCCAATACGATAAATTTTGCGATAGGTTTTTATGAAATACTAAAAATCTAATTTATTATCTTGAATAAATGAAATAATCTGGTGTATGATAAAATTTTCATGGTGTCCCTCAAAAAATAATCAGCAAGTCACAGCCATACCAGCGTTTGACGTTCCATGGTTTTGAATGTTTCACGGTTCATCTGTCAATTTACTTCCTTCACAAGTGATTAAAATGCAACTTCCCTCACTGAAATTAGTGAGGGAAGTAGGTGTTTCCAAGCTAGTGTGGGGAAAAACAAATTATATATGGTGTTCATATTTTTAATAATTGAAATTATCTACAATTATGTGGAACAAACTTTACTAACTTCATTATTATAAATCCAGCTGCTCATTATTTAGGCCGTACCTATACTATTGGACCGAAATACGTAACTCTTATAAAATGACATTCACATGTGCTCGTATAGCAGCCATCAGATAAACAAAGACCCAATTTTTGGATGTACAACAGCTGCGAACCCGAAAAGTCCGAGAACAATACAGGCACAAACTATTTAGGCCCGCGGTCAAGTTAGCACTTTCCGCAAAAAATGCATACAGTATGTGCATAACTATATATAATAAGTTACCACACACTTTTAAGAGCCATAATTTGAGTAAATTTAAGACATTGGTTAGGACATGGCTTAAAGATAAATGTTATTATAGTTTTAATGAATTTTTAAATGATTAGTTTTGTTCCAAATGTAAATATTGTAAATTTAATTTATTATTCCTGACATAATATTATTGTTAATTTTTTTTAATTTGTTTATATTGACATATCCTTCTAAATTAAATTGCCATTGTATAATATAATAGATAATATTTTGTAAATAACAATGTGAATTATTAGTCGCGTAGCATGTTATACGTATGTACGCCTGAAAAGGTAGAAATTGGTGATTCTTTTAAAATATAGCAATTGTAACTGCAAATGTAACCCAATCTCCACATACATTAATAAATTTCAAATTTCAAAAATCAGGGTACTCCTCTATTGTCATGACGTTAGAGTGTATGTTTAGATATTTTGGGGACCGTGGCCGTTCCGATATTGCTGATAGTACCTATGTCGCCCTGAGAGGCATAAGGTCGGTTCTGTGGGTATGAGATATATCCAGGATATATCTAAATTCGACCTTGTCTCAAAAGCATAAAGTTACACTTACAATTCAGAGAAATTGCTAAATCCGACCTTATGCCTTTCATGTCGAGCTATGTACTTAGGTAATTACCGCAAAAATATGAGACAAATGCTTTTATGTCGCTCTAGGTTCGCAATGCCAAATGCTTTTGCTGACAAGTAGGACTAAAGTTTTCCCACTCATTTTGAGGCTTAAATAATCGAACCTTTAAAACTTATATAGAGACTCGACTACGGTTGAGAATCGAATTTGCTGCAAGAGATGCAAGAGACCGTCTTTGGACAGTCTTTATGGTTAAAGTCTTTAAGGCTCGAAAGGAGTGTTTTACACTATAACTGTACGATTAGGTAGGTATATGTGAAGTTATTGGGTTGACTTAGTTATTGGATGGAACCTAAAATCCATGCGGATCAATGCGAATGCGAACATAATTTCTAATAGTAGTAATCTAGAGTACCTATTTCTATAAATGTTTTTTGAGGGTGTCCTATGCAAGTATGCATGATCTAAAATTGTAAGGTCATGCGGGGCAAATGCAACTGTGAGGTAAATCCGACTAATTGAAATACCTACTCTTAATTTGTAAAAAGATCATACTTACCCTCTATTGTGTTGCTTTTGAAATAAATCAAAGAATGTTCTAGGTATTCCAAAAGTTCTTTAAAACAGATTAAAAGAAATGTCTATTAGTTGAATTTACCTCATAGGTAGTTGTATTTGCCTCGCATGACCTTATGGTCTAAAATATTCGACCATCTAATATACACCCGTTTTTTGAAGATGTAACATGTATCTTTTGTCATAGCACGTATGTAGTAAAACTTTAGCGATTAGGTACTCGTTTTTTCTATAAGTAAAAGACGTGGTGTAGTCATCTAAATACCCATACGCCGTCCATTCGTAGAGAAAAGAAACTTTCGCTCTCCAAGCGATATTTTCATGATGACCATGTATTTTGTAAGTGTGACATGTACCGTGAATTGTTGTCTTTTGTTTGCACCTCTCGAAGGACGCAATCCTCACTTTTACCTGAACGAAAGTTTTGTCTCGAAAACTTTCGCTTTCCAAGCGGAAATGATTACCGTAAAATAGTAATTTTATTTAGGTACTAGTCTAGCTAGGCTAGGTAGGTTTAGTGGTGATCCTGGTTCTACTTTTATTTTATCCGGTGCGAAGGACCAACGCCAATCGTTTTAAAGTTCCGGTTGTATTAGATTTATTAGTTTCGAACTTTCGATTAATTTGTCGGTCTCCGTAGCCTCCTTGACTCTGCCTACAAAGCTGAAGGTTCCATGTTCAAATCCCGGCGCGGGCATTATTTGAGTATATTGTGTCGAAAATAAATTTGGATCTTATACAAGAATCCTGAACAAAAACAGGACCGATTGACATCAAACATAAGATTGTTAAAAATGAAAATTTTAAAGTCATTAATTTAAAATCGAGGTCTTCTAAGACCATTTTCGCGTAGCTACTCTGGATCTGGAAGCTACCCTCACTGACCCAAAAAGAATTTCCAGCCTGTATATATCGTCGCTTAGTACCTACATCACAAGCCTTAATGAAGCTTACCGTGGGACTAGGTCGATTTGTGTCAGATGTCCCAAGATTATTTATTTATTAGTGTACCATCATTGGTTGAAGTATTTATCTTATGCCGCGGCCACGACATTGGTCTAAGGCGACCGGCTTAGTGGAAAACCATACGTGTTCCCTCTCGTAGGTACCCATATCGGCATCCCAATCCAACTCATGGATTCGCTCGCCGCTGGTCGCCTTATGCCGCGGCCACGACATTGGTCTAAGGCGACCGGCTTAGTGGAAAACCATACGTGCTCCCTCTCGTAGGTACCCATATCGGCATCCCAATCCAACTCATGGATTCGCTCGCCGCTGGTCGCCTTATGCCGCGGCCACGACATTAATTGGTCTTTAAGGCGACCGGCTTAGCGGAAAACCATACGTGCGAGAGGGAGTACCCATATCGGCATCCCTCTCCAACTCATGCGCCTTAGACTAATGCCGTGGCCGGGTCTTTAGACCAATGTCGTGGCCGGACCTTTACCGAGTAAATAAAAATAACAAGCCTTAATCCACGCCCATAGAAAAAATTAATAAACTACCTTTTTAGTGGCAAATGGCAAAGTTTACCAGGAGTATCTCACCTCACATCCATTACCAGGAACCCAGACCGGGCAGAGGAATCCACGTGGACAACCGACGAGTGCGCTAAATACTACCTGTGCCTCCAGAACGAAGTGTTCGAGTTCCGCTGCACCCCTGGTCTGCTGTTTGATGTGAACCGGCAACTTTGCGATCAGGCCCAGAACGTTCATAATTGCGACGTCACTACTGGTAAGTGGTGCTGGTAAAAGGTGAGTGAATCAATGATGTGTAAAACGAAATGTAAGAGATCGGACTATAAATCTGTATGTTCTGTGAGTTAGTAGGTAGGTATCTAGTATTTCGAACTGTACAGATAGCTTGTCCATATAAATGATTTCATCAATGTCCCTACATCATCATCATTATATCAGCTGAAAGACGTACACTGCTGAACATAGGCCTCCCCCAAAGATTGCCACATTGAACGGTCTTATGCCACCCGCACCCAGCGGACTTCTGCGACCTTCACCACGTCATCAGTCCTACATACCAACAGTGAACAATGATATCCTCACGCACAATAGGTGCAAGTACACAAAAGCCGTAAAATCCAGTTCCCGAACAAAGGGTACCTACCTATGTCCCTAAGTGCATATAGCTGCAGTTTCTCTGAGGAGCCGAGGGTACTAGTAAGGTAAGCTCTAGATCTTCCTAGATACCATCAAATTAATTGACTGAGTTACATAAAAGTAAAAAAACTGAGGGTAAAGTACAAAATGATTTGCCCTGAGAGTCCCGTTTTTGCAGTTTTTCTGCAGTTACGATCAGCTGTTATTGCCCGAAGGCGAGGGCCCATCACAATTAAACCAACCAACGTGTTGCCTCTCTCTAGCACTTGTAAATTGGTACGTAAGTGTGACAGGAACACCCCGAGGCTTCCTTTCAGGTCAAAATCAAGTTACCCTTGTTCCAGAGACCCACATCCCGAAGCCGCTGCTGGAGAACGGATCGTGCGCCAACGAGACTCACCTCGCCTGTGCCGATGGGAACTGCGTGCCGGCAGAGTACTTCTGCGATGGCTCCAACGACTGCACTGATTCTTCGGATGAAGTACCTATCTCCTCTAGAGCACCGTTTAAAACAATTTTGCAAGTATAAATAGTAAGGTCCGACCGAGACCCATATTTTAGTCTCGGCCGAGTCCGAGAATAAATTTGATTCTCGGCCCAGACCGAGACTTGGTAGAAAGGATAAAAAACGTATAAAATACGTAAAAAATCCCTAGCAAATACCTATAGTAAGTCCAACGTCAAACTAAATACAGCAATTTTTTTTGGATATTTACTTTTTTTGATTTTTTTTTATGTAGGTACCCCAAAAACCGGTATTCGAATTTTAGGTATTTCTATCGATAGTATGATAGGAGTCGCTTACTCTAAATTATTCCTTCCGTTCATTTTAAAGTGAAATTGAAGTCAGTTCATGTCAATATGACACCAATAAAATCGCAGTAAGTTCGCGAGATGGCGTCAAGCTCGCCAATCACAGCTCATTACGAATCTCGGCCACGGCCGAGAGCCAAGAGGGATATCTCGGCTCGATTTTTGGCCGAGATTGCCGAGACCGAGACCGAGATCTCGGTCGGACCTTAATAAATAGTGGTCAAAGTAGGACCCTCGATGGCCACGTCGTACAAAATGCAGCAATGTTGCTATTACGATGATCCAACTCTTTGGCTGGCTTCGATCTGCTCAGGCTGCATTCTATAAAAAAATGTGTTGAGTATTCCAGCCCAGCCCAGCTACGAGTTCAAGTGATTAAGGTACCTGGGGGATTACCACGACGTACTGCGGTTCAGTTTAGGTCGAGAGAAAGGGACCAAGCTATACGCGTCGTATATCACTGTCCCTTTCCCTGAACCTAAACTGAATCACATGAGTACGTCATGGTAACCCCTGCTGCGGTTTAATTTAAACTTGGTAGCGTTCATAAATAGGACCAAGAGCCGATTACATAACAATTTTACTTACTTACCTAACCTTGTTTTCTCTTCACATCTATCTCTGAACTTGAAAATTTTCATAATATAAAATGGTTTCTGACGTTGCCAACTGTTAGGTACCTACACCTACCCTATTGTACTATTTGTACTTGGGTGAATTAACTTTTTTCTGTCTGTTATTGCCATGGTTACGGTCGCCTGAGTCACGCTGGTTTTATGCAAAATTATGCTACTTAAACTATGCAAACATACATTTTTAAAGTGTTACTAAATTCTTTCCTGAATGGGCCACCTAAAGACATGCACTACTTGCATGTTTGCATAATTTAAGTAGCATAATTTTGCATAAAACCATCGTGACTCAGGCGACCGTAACCATGGCAATAACAGACAGAAAAAAGTTCATTCACCCACTTCCAACATAAGATGATGAAAGATGAGGAAATCTTATTCATGTCACGTAGGTCAGATAAGCATTTTTAATCCGTAAGTGTAAATACGCACTGGTGCCCAAGTGTCCAGTCCAGCTTTCTCTAGCTAGACCACACGTAATGACTCAACTTTGCCAAAGAAAAAGTAGAAACTAGATGGTTCACTCTAATTACCCTTTTATGGACACACCCGGATAGATATGTTATTCGATAAGAAGTTTTATGTAATTTTGTTATGACTAATGCAATGCACACATATAGGAATTTGAAATTATGCTTAGCGGTGGTTAATTCTCTTCATTACACTTCTCTTTTTGAACACTGCTTAAGGCGTTTGGGACTAATTCATTAAGAAACTGTTTGAACTGTTTCACAGTAGGGTACTGATTTTGAAGCCAAAATTCTGTGTCCAGGGGCCTATTTCTCAAAAGCTTATAAATTGTAATACACGGGGAAGTCCTTATCTAATGACCTAATACTGTTAAAAAGAGACTTCCAGTTCTATTAAAATTCCAAGCTTTTGAGAAACTAGCCCCAGATCGCCTGAATGCGCTTCGCTTATGGCTTTATTAATTATGAACTTTTACACTCATGGTTATACGAACGATCGGTCTTATCTTAAGCAACGCTGCTAACTTTATGACATCTTTGCGGCACATACAAATGGTCTTTGACGTACCTTGTGAAAACATAGCGACTAGTTATCTCAATTTGTGTAAGATGTCCCAAGATATCGATTTATTATTTATTTATAACAGTTCTTTGGGACTCACATCACAAGGTAGCATGTACGTCCTGTAGTGTAGTTATCTAATGCTCATTCAGCCTTTTCTCATGTACTAAATTTAACTAATATGACACGTAGGTGTTTTGTATTTCACAAAACTGTGTCGTATCTGTCACATTACACCTCGATTCATCTATGCAATCCATCGCTCATATGTGCGACGTTTAGCGACAAATTGATGAAATTAACTTTCTCTGCGCCTGATCGTCAATTCTTACAGGGCTGGTGCGACTATCAGTACGACCCTAACTCTGCGGCGCCCTGCGACGCTGGTCTTTGCCAGCTGCCGAATTGTTTTTGCTCCAAAACTGGGACTGAGATCCCTGGCGGCTTAGTTCCGAATCAGGTAAAACCACTTTTGTAAACAATTAATATAACTTGCTAACAGCTTAAGCAAACCGTTCGAAGAAATATTCCTAATATAGCACTGTTTTATTGTTTTAATGGCTTAGTTAGAATAATATAATGGTAAGAGTTGTTTAAATATCTACTAGACGGATTTAGCAGTATTTGTATGACGTAGATTGGAAATTAAACACATTTTGAATAGGTACAAGGTTTGTGTACATGAGCCTACATTGTTCACAACTTCTGTAAACGGAAAGTATAATAATCATCAACATGACAGCCTCTGTAGCCTAGTTGGTAGAGACCCTGCCTACGAAGCTGGAGGTTCCGGGTTCGAATCCTGGCGAGGGCATTCTTTGTGTATTTATTTATCACAAATGTTTGTACCTTGGTCGTGGCTGTGTATGTATCTAAGTATCTATATGTATCTATATATTATATATATCGTCGCCTGGTACCCACATCACAAGCCTTAATTGAGCTTACCGTGGGACTAGGTTGATTTGTGTAAGATGTCCCAAAAATATTTATTTAAATATTTATTTATTATCAAGTATCTATACCTAATGTCTAATTATTAATTATTAGGTACGTTAAAAACTAGTAATACAACTTTAGAAAATCTGAAATATGTTCATCATTCGCAATTCATAATCTTAACAATTCAACTAAAACAAAGCAGTCGTGAATATTAAAACTGATTATGCTAATGTTGATAAATGGATGAAAAGGGATGGAGTTAAAAAAATTAAGAAAGAGACAAGAAAACAGCTTAATGATCCGTTAATAAAATTCCCTAGAGCATTGCGTTCTATTTCAGACTCCTCAAATGATAACCCTGACCTTCCACGGTCCAGTGAACCACGAGAACTGGGACGTGTTCACAAAACACCTGTTCACGCCAGAACGCCGTAATCCCAACGGGTGCGAGATAAAGGCGACTTTCTTCGTCCCGCACCAATACACCAACTACAGGCATGTGCAGAAACTGTGGAACGACGGCCATGAGATCGCTGTCAACTCTATTACGTAAGTTTACATTACAGAGGTAACGCCGCAACCCCAATACATCACCCTAGTCAAGGTGTCAAGGTCAAAGTGCCAAAATTTGAAAATTTGGGTATTGCTAAGGAGCAATACCCAAATTTTGGCACATGCAGAAGCTGGAAACGATGGGCATGAGATTGTTGTCAACTCTATTTACGTAAGTTTACATTACAAAGCACTTGTCACTTAACGCCGCAACCCGAATAGGTGCGACAAAAGATGAAATTTTTCGTCCCACACCAACTATCGATCATCGGAATACCAACGGGTGCGTCGCGAGTCGCGACCCAAAGGCGGCGCTATTTGTAACTACTACAAATTTAAGTACCCGTGTTACGTAAACTTCACCTTTTCATCACACATTATTATCAGTCCACAACTGGACATAGGCATCTTCTGTTGCCTTATGGACGCGCCATACCTTATGATTGCACATAATCGCCACGCTGAGCAGACAAATTAGCGATCGCATTAGTGTGTTTACTATGATGACGCTACTGACTGCCCATCATCAACTTTCAATATTTAAACGATTGGTAATTGACACTTCAATCCCTTAGTCGACTCTTACGACACGCACTGGAAAAGTTGGGGTGGTGACAAATTTAATGTATTTTTACTGCCGTCACTACGCGGCCCCTTCAACTTTGCCTTTTGTTTATAAGTACACATATTATATTAATATTCGAAAAGGTCATATACAAGGTGTTTTCAAATTAGTTACCGATATCTTAGGGTATGCATGTGTTCATGATAACGAACAACTTTCCTTATGGGCCTCATATCGAAATCTTGAAAAAAAAAATCACTTTCTATGAAAAGTTGATCACCCGGTGGAACCACTTTGTATGGAAAGGCATTTTTTTTTTCAAGATTTCGATATGAGGCCCTTAAGGAAAGTTGG
>JALPQI010020854.1:0-23596 GCA_025490895.1 Thaumatotibia leucotreta | reverse complement strand
CGCCTTGACTTGTTGGCAATCATTTAATCGAATGTTGTTTCAAAGACAACGGTTCAAGTATTTTCATTTCATCGACAAGTCATTCTGTCGAAGAATAGTTTTTAGTAAATTTAGATCAGGGAATTTTGAATGGTGCTTGAGGTTTCCCTTTACGGGTTCTTATTTTAGTTTGGTTTAAATTTAGTAATATTTAGTCCGCAGTTCTAAACTAACCCTGAACCTACTTTGATAGCTGTTCGCTTATGTGGGGTCGCACTGGTCGCAGTTCTAACCAAACCTAAACCTACTTTGATAGCCGTTTGCTTTTGTGTGGGGTCGCAGTTCTAACCTAAACTAAACCTATATTTATTCCGCAGTTCTAAACTAACCCTGAACCTACTTTGATAGCCGTTTGCTTATGTGTGGGGTTGCAGTTCTAACCTAACCTAAACCTATTTAAATAACCGTTCATTTCTGCGTGGAATCGCAATGGTCGCAGTTTTAACCTAACCTTAAACTACTTTGATAGCCGTTTGCTTATGTGTGGGGTCGCAGTTCTAACCTAACCTAAACCTACTTTAATAGCCGTTAGTTTCTGTGTGGGGTTGGAGTTCAAACCTAACATAAACCTACTTTCAAAACCGTTCGTTGCTGTGTGGGGGTTACTATTCAAACCTAACCTGAACCTCCTTTGATAGTCGTTCGTTTCTGTGTGGAGTCGCATTTCTAATTTAACCCAAAACCTACTTTGATAGCCGTTCGTTTCTGTGTGGGGTCGCAGTTCTAACCTTTCCTAAACCTAAGTAGAATCTTACCTTATTACATTCTGTTTGAAGTCTGTTTCATTGAGCAGCATATTAGTATGACATAATTAAATACTTAATTGCAAATAAACTATGTACACGAATTAGAAAGCTGAATTTACTGCGAGGCGGCCCGCGTACCCGCGCTGCTTATACATATACTGTCCGCGAGCTGTCAAACAAACATTTGAAATTCGTTCGCTTTGAATCATAATTATGTCACCAATGAAAATTGTTAACGAACAAACAAATAAATATGGTTTTGTCTAGACTTAAAAAATAAAACCTCACAATGACCTTTTATGTAGCAACTGCATTACTTACCAAAATTTAATATTAAAAGTATCTACGTATTTATCGTACCTATGTTACTTGTATATAACATGGTATGTAGATAAGTACCTACACCTTCATTGGCAAGAACACTTCTATGAAGTTTTGAATTAAATAGCCCAACGAATTTGGTTCCTTCATACAAACTTTAACCTTCCATTTAACCCCTATAGGGAATGAATTTTCAAAAAACCTGAAACACGTGTTTTCTTATTTATTGTTAAAAACATTCATGTGAAGTTTCGAACAAAATAGCCCAACTAATCTTATTTCCCCATACAAACTTTAACCCTCCATTTAACCCCCATAGGGAATGAATTTTCAAAAAACCTGAAATACGTGTTTACTTATTTATTGTTTAAAACATTCCTGTGAAGTTTCGAATAAAATAGCCCAACTAATCTTATTTCCCCACACAAACTTTAACCCTCCATTTATCCCCCATAGGGAATGAATTTTCAAAAAACCTGAAATACGTGTTTACTTATTTATTGTTAAAAACATTCATGTGAAGTTTCGAATAAAATAGCCCAACTAATCTTATTTCCCCATACAAACTTTAACCCTCCATTTAACCCCCTTTAAGGGATGAATTTTCAAAAAACCTGAAACACGTGTTTACTTATTTATTATTAAAAACATTCCTGTGAAGTTTCGAATAAAATAGCTCAACTAATCTTATTTCCCCATACAAACTTTAACCCCCCCATTTAACCCCTTTAGGGGATGAATTTTCAAAAATCCGTTCTTAGTGCGCCTCTAAACATTATAAAGAATGTACATGCCAAGTTTGAACTCTCTAGGACCAGCGGTTTGGGCTGTGCGTTGATTTAAGTCAGTCAGTCAGTCAGTCAGGACATTGCCGTTTATATATATAGAAGATAAAATTTCATAGTGGTGATCGTTTTGACAGTTCGAAAAAAGATGCTGATTTGATTTGCCAGTCATCATGCCTATTGTCGCGATCTTGGCTAACCCCCCGAGCCTCGCTAAGCGCCAGCAACGCGAAAGTTGGGAACAGACGGAAGGCGATATGAGAAAACTCCGAACAATGATACCGCACTCGACTTATTGCCCCGACTTGTTATTGTAATAAAAACTTTCCTGCCCACTAACACGTTACGTTGAGCGAGATTAACTCTTTTATAGTTCATTAGGTACCACACCAGAGTGAATCTCACCACATCTAAATATAGTACATTAAGTACTGCAGACGTCGGAAAATCAAACTTTCCAGGATGCGTTGATTGCGTAGGTATAGGTATCAGTGGCGAGACGTTCATATAACTCGATTCCTGCCGGATTGCCTTCCGTAAAGGTGCATGCAGACTAAGAGAGCATTCTGTTCTATACCTGCTGTTGTTGTTGTTTAGCATGTTTCTGAACTTGCCTACAAAAAAATGCCGTTAAAACAATACTTCACAGAGTCCTGTTAGGTACGACGACGAGCGAAGCGAGGAAGAGTGTTAGGTGAAACTGCGACCATACAGCGCACGAGCCGAGCGAGCGAAGCGAGCGTGCCGCGGCAGCGGCCGGCGAGTGCCAGAACCGACTCTTTTGTTATTCCCTCGGCATTGCGTTCCCTCATCAGTATCATCTAAATTACTATTTAGAACCCGACTTTTAATTGTTTATCAACATTAATATAAAAACCCCGTGTAAGCTGTTATTAAAAAACATAAACATACCTACCTACATAAAATTTGCTCCAAAGTATACCCAAAAACATTGGTAATTATTAAGTTGACTAAATGCCAGCTAAACCATAAACCACATGAAAATATGTATTATAAAAAGTTCCAATTAAAAACCAAGCCCAAAGATAGAATTGCCAACCATTTAGTTGGGAAATGAAACGATTTCATAAGATTCAATTGGAACATGATCTTTCGGCGAAATGACTTTATGCGAAAAATTGGTTGCGATGTAATATTCGTACAACCAATTTTCGGAGATGATTTAGAGAACCAGTTATGAAATTCCATTCAGTACATATCAAGTTTCGTCATCGAACCAGCGATATGGTACATATATTATCCAAGGTCCAATTTGACGTACGGTGTATGTCATTTAATTACAATTATTGATGAAATTTTATGAATGAACCTTCATACACCATAGAAGCCTTTTTAAACACAAAATTCTCGTGAGACTCATTCATACTAAAGTTACTTCGCCGAAGACTGTCTTCGTCGCGCAGTCATGGCCATTGGCTCTTGAAAAAGCTCCTCATATACGGAGCGAAACATGTTGAGCATTTTACGACCTATAAACGTGAGTAAACCGTAAATATTATTTTAGTACTTCAAAAGTCTATTGTTGAAAATATAAATCTAAAAATAAGATGTGCCCGATCTGATAACCGCAAAACATACTGTATTGATAAAAAAATACTTAAATAAAAATGTACTTGACTTGCGTACCGTTACTACCGTTATATTATATTAATGTTATCCTTCCATGGATAAACCGTTATTAGAGAGACTTGAGATGTTGAGATTCTCTTAGCAAAGTGCTGTCTGGACTCAAGAAAATTTCGTTATTTTCGCGACACTAAATCAAATACAAGCGACATCATTCCCTAAGTGCAGCGTCGCAATAAAAAGAGAACTCGAAAAATTCTCCAGCGAGATACATAAAGCGCGAAAAACACTTAATTTTAATGAAAACCTCCCCTAAACCTCATCCGTTTTTATTATACCTGTACTTGTTGACATTTTACCAAGAAACATAAATAAGTGTTAAGTAGAGCCCAAAAATAGCGTCCACATAGCAAATTACATGACAACTTAGATAAAAATATTTTAAATTAAATTTCTTTGATAAGTTAATCTTTATTAAAATTTAATGCAATCCATCATCTGTAGGTACACGCGACGTATACACGCAAATGTTGAAATGGAACTATTATTTTATGAGAAGGTACCAAGATACTTTACATTAGTACCTACTTAAATAAGGCCACTCACTGATTACATCACGCAACATGTGTCAAAAATCACAACAAGCATTTATTATCTAATCAGATGACTGATTTTCATTACAAGAAGACTTTATAAACATCGGTAATAAATTGAGATACCGCTCTATACGTCTGTTTAAATATTGTTGCCTAAATCACGTGGTTTTTCTTGAACTTAAAAACACCTTTCTACTTAGGGGTTGCTCTGTGCTGACATAGAAATTTCAGTAAAAAAAACTCGTATCTGGTACAATAAGAAAAGAGAAAAATGTCTTAAAATATGTATGATACAATATTAGCGTATAGCCTTACTACGCTTCTACCTTGAATAGCAGTATGAGATACGCCCGCGGCCGTGTGGTGACGGCAGTAAGAATACATTTGTCACTACACTAACTCCTCCTGCGGGTGTCGTAAGAGTCGACTAAGGGATTGGAGTGTCACTGACCATTATTTGATAAAAGATTGATGATGGGCAGCAGCGTCATCATAGTGGACACATTACTGCGATCACCAATCCGTTTATTACCTCCGGCATTTACCTCCTAATGCGTCTATACGCATAGTAGATAGGAGAGGCCAACGTCCAGCAGTGGACTATCATAGGCTGATGATGTGATGTGTGATGTGATGAGATACGCGATTTTTTTAAAGTACTGGCGATATACCGAGTATATCGAGATGTTGGTGATGTACAAGTTTTGAGACGCAAGGATGGGTAGTAAATGGCACGTATCTTCATCATTTTCTTGCATATGAGTTTGTTTTAAAACTTGCTCCAATAACTTGTAGGTCTGTGTATTAAGGTGCGTTCAAACCAAAAGAGCATTCGCTGTTCTAACCCCCCACTCTACAAAATTCGATCGTTACACAAAACGTGATTGGTTGATTTCGTAGAACGGGAGATAGAACAGCGAATGCTCTTTTGGTTTGAACGCACCTTTAAAATGTATTTAGACCAAACGAGCATTCGCTCATTCTATCCCTACGAAATCAATGAATTTCGACAAATCACGTTTTGTGAAACGAACGAATTTCGTAGAGTGGGGGATACTCGTAGAATGAGCGAATGCTCGTTTGGTCTAAATGCACCTTAACATTGGTAACCGACGCGAGAAACCGTTGGCAGGTCACGTGTCACGGCCGCGGCGTACGAGTATATTGTAAGATTTGTAAGTAAGTACGCTGATTCTATCTCCATTCCTCATCTGTGTCTACCGCTACGAAAACCGTAAACTGCGAGCAACTGTCTTTGTCATTCCAACGAAAGCGTAATGATACAGTAATGATACAGATAATAATATATGCTCGAAATTTACGATTTTCTTTGTTGAGTCGGCGTCAGTGGCCCTAGCCAAGATGCTATTTTGCAATCGTATACGATAAGCGATAATACCGAGCGAATAGCGATAATAGTGGCGTTTATGGGCATTTACCTCCTAATGCGTCTATACGCATAGTTAATAGGAAAGGCTTATGTCCAGCAGTGGACTAACATAGGCTGATGATGATGATGATAATGATACGATAAGCGATAATAAGTCACATTATAATAATGTATGGTAATGGTCACGTGACTTTAAGCAAGAATGGGATCTTTTAGAAATTTAAGATACGAAGACAAGATAATTATTAGATACTTGATATTACTTTTTGCCCAACTCTGGTGAGCACCCTATAATCATTAATCAGTGATTTTTGGTTCGTGGTTTTATGTAGGTACTTACATAATATTAAATATGAAAAAAGGAAATATGTAGAAATTTTACCCATTTGCCAATATTGCTAATGTTGCTGTCCGAGATGAAAGAAAAAACAAATTACAAAAACGTTACGAAATAATAGTTTCTACCTGCACCGAGCAATTTGCTGAGATGCTTTAACAATGAACCCGTACGTCACCGGCATTTACTACTTTATGGTTACACAATACACTCATCGCAATCTAAGATGGTTGTTAGATGGTAGAAATGACCTCAAGATTGTGAACTTCGGAGATTGAAACTACATATAATAAATATTGTCGGACATTCTTACACAAATAAATAAGGAGTGTAATCAGTAATTTATTTGCTAAAACATGGTAACTTTCCCATGTTTTAGCAAATAAATTACAGGTCTTCCAACACAAGTGACCGATAAATAAATTAAAATTTTAAATGAATGAAATGAAATGAATTTATTAGCACAAAACATAACTTATTATATTACATTAAAAACAGAGATATCGAAGTTGTGCCAAAGGGTCCTCACTCAGCTTGTTGTCACGTAGTGCACCGCAGGGCACACTAAGCAACGCTGATTTGACAGAGAAGATGGCACTATTTATCTAAGACACCTTGCATAGTTACATTGTGACTATTACTAATGGTATACTGTGTAGTAAAATCGAATAGATATACTTAGTTAGGTAGCTATAATTTCTGTCTTTGGACATTAACCAGATGTCGTACCATGAGTTGGAAAGTAAAGGATACGATACCATGACTTTGCAAGTATAAGCCTTGTGTTTTCATGACATGTTGTTGAGTGTGTGACCTCAACTCTTGTGGAACTACCTATAGGTACGCGTATAGGTGAGAAACCTAGGTATATCTATCTGTGGACATTGACCAATGTTCAGAAGTCTCACATCGCGTCGGTTCAGAAATGGCTGAAAAGTGAATTCATGAACGCCTCTAGAACGTTCCCCGCAGCTTACTTATTGCGTGCAAACACGACACCCCTCGTTCGATTTAACTCTAGCCTGTAACCGACTTAGCGGTTTTGGAACGCCACCTAATATTATAATAGTTCTTAAGTGGATAGTTTAGCAACCACTTAATTGTGAGTTTAATTTGATGGTCTTAGGTAAATATCGTTCCGTTTAATAAAAATAATGTTAACTTCCTTTTAAGTTGTGCAATAGTTAATAGGTTTTCAGTTTACAGACAATAAAGTACCTAATTAGTTATGAGCAGTAAACGTACGCAATGGGTAAGTGTACGTAATCACATATATGACTCAAAATTCTTTTCGTAGTCTTAATTTGTGTCCCTAAAAACGTGACACAGTGGTGATTTTTGTATGAGATGATGTTTTGTTTTCAATTTCTGATGTATGGATTAAAAACTAACGTGAAAAAGAAATACAAGTACCGGATTTTTTTTAATACTGAGTCGAAATAGCAACTAAAAGCGTGGAAAAGTGGTATGAAACAAGACAACGAAGAGAATTTTGACCCATATTTGGGACTGAAATGTGACTGAATGCGACTTGGACTGATGACTGATGACCAGACATAGAAGTCACGGTGGCACGAACAAAATTTTGCTAGGGACTTCCACAAGATATTGTTTTATCGATAAGTTATTCCTTCTTATGACAGAAGTAATGTTATGACTTTGAGATAAATGTATAAATTAGGCTTAGTTGCAATCACAATCTCATAACAGTAAAGTTGACAGTGGAGTGTCGAAAATAGGATCTTTATCTTAATATAGATACAAGAATTGCCTCTTTAAAAGTATAAGATGATAACAATATACAATAATTTGTCTCTCGCTCACAATGAAGATTTTATAACCATTTTATTTTATTGTCTACATTTGTATGGCGGCAAAGATAAATTGAAGACGGTAACGAATTGCAATAAATGAATTTCATTCCGGTACGAATTTGTATGGAAATTTCAAGGAAATTTTGTCTCTTATTATTATTGAAAGAGTTCGTGAGTTTATAAATATCGTAATATTACCCATTATAATTCTACATTTTCCTGTTCGAAAGAACTCGTAATTTTATCAAATACTTGCTTTAAAAATCATTTTGAAACCCGGGTTCGAAACCCGGTGAGGAGAGGATGAGATGATTGTTTATGTATTATTGATTCTAGTTATTTTTGGGTCTCTTAGCAGCGAAAAATGCGCAGGGTGACTGTTCCTACTAGACTATTCAGTTCACTCCTATACGACCCAAAAATCACCCTCGATGAATCGACCCATAATGAATTTTGTAATTTTTAATGTCACTTAGTATTCACAATACAAGCCTTAATTGGGCTTACCGTAGCACCAGGGTGCTTAGTCAAGTTGCCAATCGTTAACGCTTAATCGTCAATCGTAAACGAAAGGCAGCTAACTGTCTTTGTCGCAATAATATGAAAGGGTGACAGAGAGGAAAAACTACGATACACTACTAAGCGTTACGGCCTGGCCACGACATTGGTCTAGCTAGGGCGACCAGCGGCGAGCGAATCCATGAGTTGGAGTGGGATGCCGATATAGGTACGAGAGGGGGCACCATACGTTTTCCGCTAAGCCGGTCGCCTTAGACCGATGTCATGGCCAGGACATTAGCGAGTGGCAACTTGGCTAGACATCCAGGTCATTTTGTCACAAGATATTTATCATATTTATTTATGTGCGATACAACGCCGCGCGGAATCGAATTCCAATCCCATGATACAATAAAAGAAATCCCAAAAATCGTCACTGGAATGTAATGTAAGATAGCCGTGAAAATATTTAGCGATAGATTGGCGAATAAAACGACTTTATCCTCCGATACCGACGACAATGCATTGCATAGCGGGGTGAATATCTGAGCGTTTCAATCGCCTAATTTTGGTGGCATCATTTTTGCCGAAGTTTATATTCGTTACAATGTGCTAAGTACTTTGTCATTTGAAGGAAGCACGGTACCTTATACAAATGACGACGTATAACATTGAGACGTTTAGTAACTTCGGCAAAAATGATGCCACCTAAATTAGGCGGTTCAAACGCTCAAATATTCACCCAGCGGCAGGATTACGACGCCGGGAACAATACTAAAGGCCAAGCCTTACCGAATGCGTGTGCAGAACGTGCACGTCGCGTGTGCGTGGCGTGCGCGTTCTGAGGGCCTAGTGTAGGTAATAACTTATAAAAAACGTCTTGATCGCGTTTACGTTTTCATCGTCATTTGTATAAAATACAAACCTACCTACACTAGGCCCTCAGACGTATGTAAATGTCATAGTATTCGGAAGGAGTAATCGGATTATTTTTGCCTGTTTGGGCAAAAAGTAACTAGTAACTTGAAGTAACCGCTACGCAGCCGTCGACGGTCGTGAGTTCGATGAGTACCTACTCGTACCAATGACTTTTTAAATTATTTGATATTCTCAAGTGATGTTTTTTTAATTTTTTTTCAACAACAATAGAAACATGCTCAGGTACTACTACAATTTCGCCAAACCGAAGTTTAACGGCGAGAGCTTTACGGTGAAGGAAAACATCGTGAGGAAACCTGCATACACCTGGGAAGAAATTCAAGGGTGTATTGTAAAAAAAAAACGCCGGGCCGCTCCGGTATATCTGGCGGCGACTGTACTACCAAACGGACACAACAACAACATTAATATATTCGACTCATATTTGGCCAGTATTTTATTAGAACGCCCATTCGATATATCGAACCATAGCAATGTAATCCAACGAAACGAAAATCGTTACAAATGGCGCCCACGAAAAAAGTAAAACTCGTCGTACAACCGGATTTTTACTCGTAACTCAAGACCGACTTATGTAACTGACGCTTAGTTTTAAATATATGTTACAGCATTATTACATTTATTAGTGTAACTCATTCGTAAAGTAAGAAGTTTGGTGCCATTATCCTGTTGGTCTGCGACCTGTATAGCATGGACATCTAACGCCAGCTCAAAAATGCCCCCATAATCACTTGTTGCCAAAATGGGCAGAACGTAGCGGTTTGGTTTTCTTAACACCGCGCATATTTCGGCGCAACATCTTTGACAAATGTTTATAGAATATAGCCAATCAAAACTTTGATGGACCATTCACAACTATTTCTAAATGAAATTAAAGATTTTTCCCCTCACTAGCTCGTAAAGTGCTAGTTTATCCTTTAATACGAACGTGTAAAAACGCATATTATTCACTTGTGTGGCAAAGTAATGAACTTGGTTTTGGAATAACAAAACGTAAAATGCTCATGGAAATTGTTCCATATTAATGATAATTAAATAATTTGTTTTAGAATTCAGTGTAAAATACAAACCTTTATATAATATGATGATTTTAACATATAAATCCTAAAATTCCATAAGTAACAATTGTTTTAGTGAATGATGATAAGATGACTAGATGCAATCACAAAACGCAGAAAATGTCAACGTCAACATTGTCAAAGAATATTATAATCTTTATTTACCGACTCGAACACGCATAAAAATAGTAAACTAAACAACTTTCAGGGTGTTCTGTTATAATTTTGTAAAAATCATGAATGTGAATGATTTAATAATGCATTGACGTTGCGTTGGTGTGCAACTACAGGAATGTGTTAAAATCGTGCTGCGTTTACTTTTTCGTGCTAAGTTTACTGCGACAAAATCTTGCATTAAATACATGATGCATTTGGAAAATTATTATCACTAACCCGATGATGATTGTAATGTGAACAAATAATTACCTTTTTTGAGTTTCCTCGCTATAGTGAGGGGAAAAGTTTTGTGTTACACACGGGTGCAAATGTATTTTACTTCTCGTATGTTAAAACACTCGCTGCGCTCAGGATTCTATTTTAGACTCAACTATAGAATCCTTTCGCTTGCTCGTGTTTCAATTTCATACTCGCGGGTAAAATACTATTTTGCACCCTTGTATAACAAATAACTATTAAAGTATTAAACTAACATTTTAGATTATTGCGGAAAACCACTGCAAATGCAAAGTATTATGAAATTCCATTGAATATTTTATTTTCGTTTAAATTACACGACCCATGTAAATTTTAGGTACAAAGGGGACCACTGTCAAGTCGTTCCTTATATCTCTTTTCGCGAAAATACTCAATGTCAACATTTGACTGACTGAGAAAAAGCTTCGCTTTCATTCACTAAAAGTATCAAGATCAATATTGATAAGTCATTAATCGTCACGATAAAGATGTAAGGGAATCTTCCTAAGTCGGTCAGCGTCCAAGGTCAGGTTATGCCGGCGCACGCGCAAGTGTCCGGCCCGGGCATCGAACCTGGAGCAGGTTTGAGAGCCAGTTCGCGTCCGGCGAGCTGGGTAGCCGTACCATGAGTTTTCACGTAACGGTGACGGTGGGATCCACTCGATACGGAAAGCATTCTATCGCACTTATTTATTGGAGCGAGCGTGATGGTCTGCCCTGCTACCGCGAACGATAAAGTTCGCAAATTTCTGAGATTTTTCTCTGTCACTCTAATGACGATTGAAGTTATAGAGACAAATCCCCAAATTTTACGAACTTTGGTGTACGCGGTAGCGACCTGCCTTACATATCGAGTAAAACCTTTTTTTTTTGTTGACGCTAAAAATGCGTTACGGTCCTTGGGGAGCCATCCATGGGATATGTGTCTCCTTCCAGACTTAGCGAAAGGGGCTGGAGTTATACCCACTAAAAACTCCGGCGTCAACATCGCATGCCAGATAGAGGAAGCTACGGGATGCCTAAGATTCGACCGCAGCTCTCCCTGGCAGGTTTGGCTTGTGTTATGCCAAGGGACTCACGCCGATGTAGAGATTTCCCTCACACGTGCAATGCCGAGCAATGCCTCACCATCCGAGCCACTGTTTATAGCTGGACGTAGGGTCTCCTATTAACTAAGCATAAGCGCACAGTAATGTGTCCACTATGGCAACGCTACTGCCAATCATCAATCTTCTATCAAAGAATTGTCAGGGATACTTTAATCCCTTAGTCGGCTCGTACGACTCCCGCGGGAAGAGTTGGGATGGTGACAAATGTATTCTTACACGACATAGCCACATCACGTCATGCCCCACAACCCGTTGACATTACAGAGGACGCCAAATTGGGCTCGTCTTCTGTCGTGCCGTCTGCGTCTGGCCTGCTACCGCGAACACCGAAGTTCGTTAATTTCGGGGTTTTGTCTCTGTCACTCCAACGTAGCGAGCGAACTTCGGTGTTCGATACTTGGCAACTCATGGTACGGCTGGGGTAAGCGGTTCGAGCGCGTCGAGCGGAGCCTAAGCGGAAACAGGTGCTTTCTGTCGCCATGTGTAAATTGTGATCCGTATCGTTTTCTGGTCTTGCTAGAAGATTAGTATGATTTCAAACGGGGTATTCACATGGTAAATTTGGTCTATTGAGTACGAGTACATACCTTCTTCACGGATTAAGATTATTCTATGAAATTCGATTTTGCAACAGTGCCGAAATATTTTGGCCGCGTGTACTCCATGATCCTCTAAATAGATCGAAACATGTCGAAATTTTACATCGACTAAAATTATGTGAGCAACCTGTTTCGCAAAATATTTAATGCTGATATTGTTTTTACTTTAAATGACAGTTGTTTTTTATCTCTTCTAAAACGCATTTTTGTTTAATCGCACTAGACTAGGTTTACTCAGATTTACTTCCATAATAGTACACTAATCTTCTATTAAGCAATCAGTATATAAGTTCAGTACAGCCTGGAGACTTATCGTTAAAATTAATTATGTAACGCACTGGCCCAGTCCCGATTTTATCAACCTCCCTTCGATTGTATAAAATTCACATTAGGCCGCCATTGTGGATGGCCATTTCGCAGGGTTTTGTGGGGGTGTCGTTAAAAGCTTTAGAAATAGAGTGCATGTTTTATCAGGCCGAGTTAATATCGGGTGAAACACGTGATCATTTATGTATAGGATCACCTGTTCCGTGGCAAATTACAGCTTTTCGTACTGTCTTAACCCTATCAATCCTGTCATGTATGAGACAGACAAAAATGCATATCATATTTGAACCCTAATGGAGTTCAAAAAGTCAATAGAGTTCAAACTCAAAGTGGCTATATCTACGTAGGCATTAGGAAAATTAGGATTAATAAAGTCACTGACTGAGCTAAGCCACGGATAAGGCAAGATGCCAATCGCTAACAAAACGCAACTGTCTTTGCAGATACTTAAAATTTTCGATTTTCGATGTTCGCGCTTGGCCCTCTGAGTATGACAGAGTGCGTAGCCAAGTTGCCAATCGCTAACGCCCAGTACCGTACCGTAGTATTCTAAGATCCAGTTGCCACATTTGCATTTAACAATTGAGCGCTAGCGATTTTCATCTTGGTTACGCACCAGGGTGCACATATTATATCTTACACCCTGGTGTAACTTATTTAAACATAAGTGCACACTTGGCTGTTGACGTTGGTCTGCCAATATACTGTTACCCTCACCGACTTAACGACCAATCTTGTGTAACTTTGGGGTAAGCAGCCGCAGCAGCAGCGTATATGGGGTAATTCAAACGAGAGCACGCTCATCTGCAGGCTCTGCAGCAGTCTCTACGGTGCATAGACTCACTTGGACTTGCATAAACAAAGAAACTTAAATACCCGTCTCGAAAAATAGTAATCTTTTGTGAGTTTTGGTGTTTTTGTGATAGATCATCATGGTCATTTCAGCCATGAAACGGCCATTCCGGAACATAAGCCTCCCCTTTGAATCTCCGTATATGTGTACCGGTCAGAAGCCATCTGCTTCTTCCGGCAATCTTGATACTAGACCGTTGTCTCCATTCAAGCACTTTTCGACCCGATCGACCATCTGCTCTGCATGCAATGTGGCCTGCCACTTCAGCTTGCTAATCCTGAGACATTAGTTCGTCAACGGATCTCATTTCTGATTCAATCCTGAGAGAAACTCCGAGCATGATTGAGTAACTCAAAAGTAACTTGTCGCTTTGTCTATGAGATTATGAGGACGTCATACAAGTCCCCCGTTGGATTCGCGACCGATCAAACGCTGGCAACAGCTCGAGGCAAATGTTTTGAATGCGGCTTCAACAGCCCCTTTCATTAGCACGCCACCCTACCCAGACATTCTTTAACACTACACGTCTACAAAAGTGTCTGAGGACGGAGATTTTGTGTACGACTAACTGGTGCCCGCGACTTCGTCTGCAGCTGTAACCTATCCTATAGATGTTCTTTCTCGGGTAAACTACCTCCATACGAAACAAAGAGAAAGACAGAGTTACTTTCGCATTTGTAATATTTATTAGTGTGGATTTTCACTGACCGACTGGAGTGGCACACATTTCACATTTTTGTACCGGATTCTTCGGACCCGAGCTCCTCCAGTAGGACTCTATCAATTTATTATGCCACACATACCTACCTGATGTATTTATACCATACCTACCGCGAATTACCGCGATTACGTGCACAAAATTATAATCATAAGTCAAGTGCAAAAATACGTATCGAAACAATCCGCTCATAAATATGTTACGACGTTCTTATCACACAGAGTTAGAGTGCATTGGGACATCTTTTTGAACATTTTTGTCTACATACACCTTATTTTGTCTTTGACTGTACATACTTAATATACGCTGTAGGCAACTATAATTTTGAAAAATCGCGTGCCAGTAAAGAAGACTTCAACGAGGGGGCCACCTCATGATCTGCTTTTCATTTCGACGTAATTATTTAGATTTGTTTTTATGAACTCGTAAAAAAATATTGTACACAATAGTATTATAATGTAGCTTTTCAATCTCGTACCTTACTAAGGCCACTCAGCAAGTTTCGGTACTCGACTGAAAAGCTTTCTATTATGACACGATTGTGTAAAATGCCATTTCATGCTTAGATATTATACATTGTGTTATGTGTTCCTACATATTTCCCACAAACAAAGCGGATATTTAATCAATTTGACGGAGTTAGAAACTTTCCTTAATACCTTTGTAACAAAAGACAAACTGGCCAACTATTAACGAAGGGATGTCCCAGGCCGAAACGTAACGAATTCTCACGATAACTTTAATTGGGGGCATTAAGCATTCCAGTCGAACTAATTGCTCGTAGGTACATCTCTCCCCCTCTGTAATGTGGTGATCACGACACGATTATACTGTGATTTTTTGGGTGGGATTTGTGGATCTCTTTAGATTCGGGTTTTTGGAGACGTGGATTTTGTTAGACATAGATTAGGCTTACTTATTACATATATAATTCTTCGGTCATGTAACCGGCCAAGATCCGCAGAATTTTGAAAAGCTCATCATGGTTGGCTGCCTCGAAGGAAGAAAGAATAAGGGTAGGCACCTTGGAGAATATTCAGCGTATTTACGGCGTTTTTATTTTGTAATTGTGTCAGCAATTATTGTTACAAAAGATGATCCTAAAAGTATTGTTTTAATGTAAATGTAATTTAGTAACAGTACCAAGTCAAGCACTCGTCCTTCCGTTTAACTTTTCGCACTTGCACATGAGTTGAATACGTATTTCTGTCTCAATCTCAATTGAATTCAGTGAAATGGATACGTCACAGTTATGTCTTCAGACATTTCCGTGAAAGCGCAAACGAATATGCACCAAATCCGTAAATGCTTGAATCTCGAGCAAAAATCTCATTACTTTCAACTTTTTAACAAATGAATGTTGAAAAAGAAAGTTCCACGGACACAGAATGCACAGAATTAGGTACTTTATCTAGACTAGCCGAGTGAATTCGCGTGACGGAGAATAGAAACATGCCTGCTACCGCGAACACCGATGTTCGCTAATTGCGGGGATTTGTCTCTGTCACTCCAACGAAGGCGTCATTAGAGTGAGAGAGAAAAATCTCCGAGATTTGCGAACTTCGATGTTCGCGGTAGCAGACCTTGTTGATTATAAGGCTGGTCACACATGCGACTGTTACGTGGCGCGAATTTTAAATAGTTGGCGCCATCCCGACTGCGGGTCGCCCGCGTGTGCTCGACCCAATTTGTTAGGGAGCATGTTTTAATATGATTTGTTTTATTTATAAAGCTTGTATCAACATTAACACAGGGTATGTTTTAAATTGTACTCAAGTAGCTATTCATTAGCATCATGCCGACTTACCTATATTTTATAATTGCGATGTATTTCAGTGCAATTGAAATCTTTAAATTGCATGGGTTGATTGCCATGTGTTGACTACATTTGTCACCAACCCAACTATTTCCGCGAGTGTCGTAAGAGTCGACTAAGGATTGAAGTGTCACTGACCAATTCTTTGAAAAAAGATTGATGATGAAGATGAAGCAGCAGCGTCATCAGAGAGGACACATTACACCGATCCCCAATCCGCTTGCCCGGCGTGGGCATTTGTCTTCTAATGCGTCTATCTATGCGCATAGTTAATAGGAGAGGCCTACGTCCAGCAGTGGACTGAGATAGGCTGATGAAGTGTAGGTATTGTTGTTGCTTCATTCCAATGATGATTGATAGTGTTAGAAAATGTTACTAGCAGGATAATTTACGGAGTAATACGAGAATTCTAAGAGGCCTCAGTTGGATATAAATTTCACATTAAGAACTCATGTGCAGGGATTTATTTGAAATGAATCAAAATATCGTATTTTCGGGACACTTAGCGTTTTCAAAGTAAACATTAGCAAGATTTATCTTAGGGGATAAATTGTTGATAAAGAGCCTCCCCGCGGGGCGATATTTATAGGGCCGTTCCCACGGCCATGCTTCGCTTAATTCGCCTTCACACTGTGAAGACACGCTATGCGAAGGTTCGCTTTGGATGCGTTAAAAAAGTTATTGTTAAGAGCCCTTTCTATTATGATAAGTAGAATATAGGTTTGTGTTTACCTGCCTTACCCGTTCCGATGAATCCGATATTGATAGCCATCCTGTCGGTGTTTAACCCTTAATTTGGCAATGTTCGTCACAATGAACATAGTCTTCGACCCACTTTTTGTATTTTTTTTTAAGAGAGAATTTTCTGCTCTATACAATGTCGAGGAGGCTGGAACACACGATTTTTTTGAAATTTGCCAAATTAAGGGTTAAAAGCTCCGTTAGATATCGGTCGATGTTTGTGAACTAACAAACTATAGGACACGTATTATTGGAAGTATGTGAAATGTAATACCATGGTGTCCTTCCTTCGAATAAAGGTGCATTTAGACCAAAATAGCCGCTTATTCTATCCCCCGCTCTACGAAATCAACTAATTTCGTAGTGTGGGGGATATAATGAGTTAATGCTCGTTTGGTCTAAATGCACCTTTACCAGATAATGTGAAAGGAATCAAATTCCTGTTCAATCTTAGGTTACAACTGCCCAACCCACCTCTTGCGCGTAAGGAAGAATGTTGCTTAACTTAACACACTTATCGTCAGAGACGGTCATTCCTGTTTTGAAAGAAAACCGAACCGGTGCCAGCGCAAGTACGATTAGAACTATTTTCCGTTCCTTGAAGGGCGCTCAATGTTTACTCTCGCAATCCGTAAAAGAAAAAATAATAAGGCGGAACCTATTACTGAACTAACAGGTCCAAATCCCGGTGAACTAGCGGAGCAAACAGAGCGATCTGTTTATTTAGTTTCTCACGGTGGCGTATTTATTCTCCCATTAGATAGAAATGTATGAATGGATTTTCATTCAAAAGTCCCAGTATTAACGCCCTCAATGGAATCATTTCGAGCCTAGAGCGGTGGGAAGGCAAAGAAAGCTCGAACAATTCCGAAAGCTTTCTAGTGCACTAATGAATTAAGGAATTATAAGAAAAATATTACATTTCATATTACTGAATGAACTACTTTTACGAGTACAGCTTGCAGCTATATTGCAGATTGCAGCTATCCAAACAGTAGAATATATCGTGCATATCAAAGTATATCCATGGAACAAGACACCAAAACAAATGGTTTAAGCCGAACGGCGACGTAATAAATGTATTATTTTTGTTTGCAGACATTGAGACATTCGTGCCATGAAAAAATGAGAGCAGAGCCTTCTTCAAGACTGAATCGGAGCACGCGCTCGGTTCAATAACTCGACACTTGGTCCAGCTCTCGCAATGTGCGAGTGACGAAGACAGGTAGAGTCGACAAGTCCCAAACAGAATGACTTGGGGTACGGAATAATACTGCTAAGACGGTGTTGGCCAAAAAGAAAGTGATTTGTCTCACTTAATCCGTCTCATACCTACATTTTTTGACATGCTTCAAGCGTTCCACGGTTTTTATGTAACATCTTGTGAGGCCTGTGCACGACTGTTCATTAATCGAAATATTTCGGATTGAAGATGTTTGATTTTCAGCCGACAGCTTTTTTTATCGATTATGCGTGTGTGTACAACTTTTTTTCTAAAGGCAGATACACATTAGCGCTGTTTCAACTCCTTTCAGGTCGTATATTGGATCTAAGGAGTACCTAATTCGTGACATGCTTAAGTTTCGTAAGCGAGTACTCCGAGCCATGTTTCTAACTGGCGCCCCATTCAATCCAAGTGGAATAAGCTACGACTCAACTTGATATTAAATATCAAAATGGACTTCTCCTGAAACAGGCAATCAATCTCAAAATACATATATTCTTATTTGGTACCTATTACCTATATGCGATCGCCACTGAAGAAAACCGTGAAAGCCTTATTAAAAGTGCTTAATGATTATTTAACTTAAGCTCCAGTTTATTTTTGTGTTTTAAGTTGTTCATGTTTATTTACCATTAGATAACAGAGATGACCCACATACCTTATGGGGTGAGAGGTCCAGATCTACTCATGAACAGAGGAGTCTGCAGTGTAGTTAAAATTGCCGCATTCCACTGATCGCAGCCTCCTATCTGGACCGGTTCACTGGGGAAGTCCGAGTGGGCAAAGTTATCACTTAAACGGGTGTTAGCACATTGTTTTATGTCAGAGTGGATGGTGGCATGGTTGTTTTGGTGAATATTTCGGGCACTGAGACAGGTGAGACGCACGGACAGGTGGGGCGGGAGCGGCGGCGCGCGCGGGACTGCGGAGCTGCGGCCGCCGCGGGCCTGCGACGCTAGCGCCATTACGCGCATGTCATCTAGCGCTACAAACATTCCCATCACTGACATCTACCACTGTAACTATAACCCTGACATAACCTAACAACGGTAGATTTGACGAGTGATTTAAAATGGAACTCCGTTGCCGTTTGGAACAACAGCTGCACCTTATTTTTTATAAAACCCACATGAACCTACACAATGATTGTCCTCTGTATTCGTAACACCCTGAATGGCATATGAGGACAGGAAATTGGTAGGCCGCGACGGAGAATGGAGACGCTGAAAAAGGCAAAAAGGGCCAGGTTTTGAGTTGGTTTGACCCAGATATGCATCCTCGCTAATATTTGAGTGAGGGAGTGGCACCTCGACTTAACAATGTGCTTCGTCTACGTACATTAAGTATATCTAGCAGTATACAAAAGGTACAAGGTTTCAGGTGTGTCGACACGCCATTATTTTGCATACCATACTTTACATATTTAAGTAGGTACCTATATGTTACACACTCCTGAGCCTGACTCTCCTGAGTGTTATAATTGATGTAGGCAGCAGTTACGGAGCGTTTATAATGGAGCTCGATTACTACCGGCTTGCTTAATTTTAGCGCTTCAAGTACCTATATGAACAAACGATTGGGTAGGTAGGTATCTCTTAAAATAACAACGAAATTTATGATAAAAAATACTCATAAAACGTTTGTACTGTGTTTTAGTGGGGATATTGTATAGGTAGAGTCAACAAATTAGGAAGTATGAAGTGATGATATAATTCATATTGTAAGATATCTGTTATTACCTTGTCACTTTGACATGGTTCTACATAGAGCAGCGTAGCCAAGGGTCGCCATTAGTTGTGTATACTTAGGTGTCAAATGTATATGTAGGTAGTTTATCGTCAATTGATTTACTTTTACTTTTTGACTTCATTTTGTCTGTCATCGCATCATTTAACTTTGTAATTTAATTGAGTACATTTTATTTATTTTGATTACTAATGCATTATTCAAAAATATGAGATTGTCATTAGAATATTTTTTTTTTTTTTATACCACGTCGGTGGCAAACAAGCATACGGCCCGCCTGATGGAAAGCAGTCACCGTAGCCTATGGGCGCTTGCAACCCCCCAGGGGTGTCACATGCGCGCAATATAATTATATCTAAGCATCATACATTCACATCAATTATAACGTCACTTATTATAATTACCTACAGCCTGTACTCAGCTTAATAAAATACAATTTCAATGTGCGGCGCATTCACGGCAGAGTTTATTACACAAACCGCATCTGTCCAATATGATTCCAATGTAATTCTAACACATTACGCATTTCGGAATGATCCCTCATACGTATTGTTGTGATGAAAATGCCGCATGACAGGTTTAAAATATGACGCTACGAGTTCTGCGATGCGACAAGCATAAATTCATTACATATGTACAGTGTAATGTTTCGATGCGAACTCGTATAAACGATACCTACATACAGGGTGTTTCCCGTGTCACTAATGGTAATTAACTCGTACGCATACACACCGTATTTATAAATAATACTCAACAAGAAGTAATTGTGAAAACACAAATCTAATTATTTATAACTATACCTCGATATTTTTGTAGCAGGAACGAGAGATTGACAAACTTAAACATCGATATAATTTTTATCGATGAATACACCCTATTCTCATAAACATGCTAACTTCATAAATGTAGGTAACCAAGAACTCCAGGACTCATCTAGGCTTTGTTTTGAATATCGAATACTTCATACCTTATACTTTATTCCTACCTATTCATACCTACTCTTTTGACGAGTATTAAACACAACATATAAAAAAATAATGTATCGTTTTGAGTATGATTTGCATTCTTGTAGTTACAGCACATTATTTATCTATTAAATTTATTTATCTACCACTATAAGACTTATCGATAACAGTTATGTCGATGCTAAATTTTGTCAATCTCTCGTTCCTGCTAGAAAAATATCGAGGTATATTTATAACTAAATATTTTGATTTGTACTTTTATTTTTTCCCCAGTAGTCACACTACTTAATACATATCTGTCGTATACCCAAGATCCTCGGTCTTAAGGGTGGTAAGCTGAGCACGTCTAAGTGGATATAGGTTCGATGCCCACCTCGGACGTTGGTGATCTTGGTCATTTTTTCTTTGGTATATGACATCCAATATTTATATAATAGTATTAATATACTCAACAACTTTTAGTACAGTCAAGTGCAAAAATAAGTATCGAAAGAATCCGCTCATAAATATGTTACGACGTTCTTATTACACAGAATTAGAGTGCACTGGGACATATTTTTGAACATTTTTGTGTACACCTTATTTTGTCTTTGACTGTATGGGAGCAATGACCAAATCGTGAAAATAATACTACATACACTTTCCCATACAAAATGTACAGATCATATAACCAATACGAGGGTCACACTGAAAGTTTCTAGAATGACCCACTTAGAGATCTCTCAGTGTATAGAAACAATTATTTTCAAAAAGTATAACTCTTTATTATTTTTTGGGGTACAATTTAATCGGGTAACACCTGTATTTTAGGGTTTCATGCCATTTGAAAATTCTGTGTCGGGCGATTACCCAATTTTCACCCATTTTTTTTATTCTGTAACGTTTTTATACTACTTTCAGTATGGTCTTAGTACTCTTAGTCAAAGATGAAGCAGAAATAGGCTTAGATTCTTATTTGGTAATAATGCTCAGTTCTTGTAGGACTGCTTGTATTGTAGTTTTCACAAATTTGATTACTTTCGATTTTTTCTTATGGATGATTAAAGAGATCAAAGTCTCTTAACAGCCTTCCCCTTATTTCAAATCGCAGTGGTAAATCATAGAAAAATCACACAAAGTTTTATGTCAAGAAAGGATATCCTTAGGTATCCATATATGATTCGCTAGAGAAAAATGCAATATATATTTTTTTCTTAATAAATGCATTCTTAATGGACCACCCGAACCTTCCATACTAAATTCCGAATACTGAAAATTTGCATACATAATTGTCAGGGTTTGTACGGAACATCAAACATAAAGTGTGTGCGAGTTTATTAGTGACTCAGGAAACACCCTGTAGACTACATGTTTTGAGGCACATAAGGTGCGTTGGAGTAAGATGATATGGTTTTTTTTAATAGGGTGACAAAACGCTAACCAGTAACCACAAAAACTATTGTTTTCCCCATTCAGAAAACCGTTTCATGTACCCCAACCCAACGCACCTTACGTGAACAATGCCGTCTTTACCATAAGGGTACAAGGGGCACGTGCCCAGGCCCCATCTTCAGGGGGGTCCCCGAAAGATCGACAACTTTCCTCACATTTATTCTCACGTTTACTTTCCTTTCGAAAGGGGCCCCAAAATCCTTGGGTGCCCAGGAGCCCCCCATAGTTAAAGACGGCCTTGCGTGAATACCATATGAAGGGTAAGTACAGGCCCCTATTTCACCATGACGACAGTAGTCACAATTTAAAAAAATCTGTTACTGATTTCACAGACCTCCGTAGGCTACGGCTAGCGCTTACTATCGGACAGTCCATTTATGATTGTTTGTGACAACAACACAGACCAGCATGCTCTATGTAGGATTCCGTAGTTATTAAATGGGTGGGCCGATTAAGTATGTCCTAAATAGTTTTATTTTAAAATATTGTTGACGCCTGATTATTTTATAATTTTTGGACTCGCAGATCAAAAGGTTGAGGGGAGACTACTTTCTTTTCTGGAGCGGGTATTTAAAATAGTTATTGACTTAAGAAACAAATTTTCTTTTGTGACCCTTATACTTTTTCAGAGATTTTTTACTTTTGGATTACAGAAAAATAATAAAATCATCCCTATCCCTACTACTACCTGAAAAAAGAATAATTCTATAGGTATTTTATTGTACCACTTTGTCGGCTTGATTAATATTGTTTACCTGTACCAAATTGCAAAATTTCTAGTACTGATGGTCACTGAGCCATGCTGCAGACAGACACACGGACATGGCGGAACTATAAGGGCTCCTAGTTTTCTACGGAATCCTAAAACAACTAAAAAAAATTATAATTTGAGTTGTTCAAAAATATACGTATAAAAATCTTTAAAATAAAACTATTTCGACAATAATCGGCCCAGCCGTTTATGAATAACTATTGCTGACAGTATGCTCTTGGCCAGAAAATAAAAAGTTTCGACTTTAAAAATGTGTTTTACAATTACTCAATTTGGAACAAAGTCTATGTCACGACTGTCATGAACGTCAATCAATTTTGACATTGACACTGACACAATAATTATTTACTTATTTACCATGTATTTACCTTTCGAGCTCGTTAGTTTATTTGTGTAATTAGATTACTAGAATAAATTAAAATGATTACAGAGTTTTCAATTGTACGTTAATTATCACCATCAATATTTGATTTTTTTTAGGTTTTTTTTAAGACTCCAGTTACAATCATGTCGAAGCCGGACGTTATGTTTCACCCAATTATTAGCTCTATCCAAAGAATAGCTCTTTATGAAACAAAAGCGGTAAGTTTTGACAATAAGTAACTGCATTACACACTTTTGTTGAATAACTTCATAACATTACATAGATATTTTAGTCAATTTTCTTCGTCCAATTGCGATCTCCAAAGGGGCGTATTAATTAAGCTTTTCGCATTCCAGAGGTTTTACCTGATTGGTTCTAACAACACCCAAACCAGATTCCGGGTGCT
>JALPQI010020853.1:0-18174 GCA_025490895.1 Thaumatotibia leucotreta | reverse complement strand
AGACACATTACTGCGATCGCCAATCCGCTTGCCCAGCGTGGCGATTATGGGTATTTACCTCCTAATGCGTTTATACGCATAGTTAATAGGAGAGGCCTACGTCCAGCAGTGGACTATCATAGGCTGATGCCGATGACGACGACGATCCTAACCGCATTTTCATTTTAATTTTTTCGCAAAAATGTATGTAAGCCACGGAAATCGGGTAATAATGTTGCCACCGAAGTCACGGCGGTTGAAACGCTCGGAGAAATGCCTTGTTGTTTGTGGTTGAAATCAATCCATATAGGCATTCGTTTTGTTTGCGTTTGCATTTTAAGCATGTATTGTCTATTTGAATAGAACTACTACATACAACAGCGACGACCTGGTAAAGGTTGCGGGTGTCCAATGGATGCGGACAGCTCACGACCGATCTTTGTGGAACTCTCTGGAGGAGGCCTATGTCCAGCTGTGGACGTCAATTGGCTGATGATGATGATGATGATACAACAGGTGATTTACTTAAGTTTTTTTACCTGTAACGCAAAATAAATAAATAAATATCTTGGGACATCTTACACAAATCGACCTAGTCCCACGGCAAGCTCAATTAAGGCTTGTGATGTGGGTACCAAGCGACAATATGTATACTTAATAGATAGATACTTAAATACATACACAGCCACGACCAAGGAACAATTTTTTTTCCTAACCTATATTGGTGTCCCACTGCTGGGCAAAGGCCTCTTCCCTGGATCTCCACGACTCCCGATTTTGTGCTTCCTCCGGTCATCTCTCTAACTCACTATCAACTAGTCAACTACTACCAAAACAACTACCAACAACAACAACTAAGTAGCCGTACCATGAGTACGTAAGTAAGAGATAGGCAAGTAAGAGATACGTTTACTATACCTACTATATTATTCGTGCCTTATCAGAAATACAATACACACATACAAAAAGACACACACGTGCACAGCGGCTATATTTTTTCTTAGCTTTAGCTTTGTCATAAATAATCTCTCACAATTTCTTTCCCACATTCATTTATTACTATTGAATATTTATACATACAGTCACGTCTATAAATATGCGTATATTTTGTAACTTATTACAATGGGAAGAAGGTTTAAATTTGATTATAGGTTTTGATTATAGGTGTCATATTTAATGTAGGTGACCGTACAAAAGTATGTAGTCATCCCACTTCTGACATCACGCCAAGAATCCAAAACAAAACTTGTTTGCAGTCCCCCAGTCAAAACATCAGACGAGTTCTGCTATTTGATATAAAACTTATATTTATAGCCACAAATTATGTAAAACTAATGACCAATATAAATTCCATTATTAAATTATCGGCAAGAGGGAAATAAATCGTTTTATTAGATAATATGATGTTTATTACGAAACAACTTTCATTCAGTGTTGGCCAGGCTACAAACCTGTTCTTTTAGTGAAAATGTCCAAATTGTCCAAGTATCGTCATATCAAGCACGTGTCAGTGATGTTGATAACCCATATTCCGAAGGATTGCTATAATTAGTACGTGCGTAACATGAGTTAGTCCAAACGATTTAATATTTCTGGGCATAATATTGTTCCTGGAGCCCTTTTTTTTAAGGAGAGGAAAAATGCGTTACTCATACCACCCGGGTGGTTATGTGGGACTCCTCGTTACGGGCTGTTGGGACCCCGAGTTTACCCACTAAAAAACCTCTTCGTCTGCCGCCGCTGTGCTGTACGGTGGGCTGCAGGAACGCTCGCGCTTGCATCTGCAGCACCACCAGCACCGCTCCGAGTTGCGGAGCACCGCCTCCGGAGGCCCTTCTGGCCCCATTCGTTAAGGAGCCCTACTAAAAACAAAACAAGTGACCAAGTAAAGGTACAGTCGACGTCAAAGACATCTTTATGGTTCAGTTCAGATGCCAAAAATATACTTATTTATTAACCTTACTAATACGCATGAAAATTGTACATTTTAATCATCATATATCATCAATTCATCAGCCTATCTCAATCGACTGCTGAACGTAAGCCTCTCCTATTATCTACGCGTATGTACCCATTAGGAGACAACTACCCATAATCGCCGCGCTGGGCAAGCGGATTGGCGACTGCAGTCCACTATGATAACGCTGCTCTGCCCATCATCAATCTTGTGTCAACGAATGACACTTCAATCCCTTAGTCGACTCTTACAGCAACCACGGCAAGAGCTGGAGTGGTGACAAACATATTCTTACTGCCGTCACCACATTTTGTGGATACAAAATTTGATAGATTATTTGCTGCTACTGTATTACAAAGACATACTGTATGAGTATGTGTGTCAACAAAAACCCATTTCTCACACAAAAGAATGCTCATATTTCAAGCACAAATATTTATAAACAAACACCCGTATCTGGACTGTAATAGGAACCTTGCATGTCGCAACAATGTGGTCGGAATGTGCCCATAAACTAACCTAACGAAGGATTTGGTTACTATAAACATCAGTCGCTTACTGTGGCCGTCGTGGTTTTAACATCATCATCATGTTAGCCGAAAGACGACCACTGCTGAACATAAGGCTTCCCCGAAAGATTGCCACAATGACCGGTCCTGTGCCACCCGCATCCAGCGCACTCCTGCGACCTTCACCAGGTTAAAACGGTATAGTCATAATTTATGCAGAAAACTGTAGGGTATAGAATGCAGTGTTAACAGTTTTTAGTGAATTTGCATATTTCCGTATGCTTATTTTCCACCTATGTCAATTTTATTTTAAAATTCATAAGTAGGTACCTACCTATAAGTATCTTTTGTATTGTATTCCAGTATTTTTTCCGTAACTCGACATCAAACGTGCCTATTTTGCGTGGTGCCAACTCTGGACCAGTACTTTTTGGGAAATTCTCATACACTCTTGAAGTTCTTCGCAGATGAATGCAGGTTTCCTCGAGATGTTTTCCTTTACCATAAATATACACGGTGGAATTTAATCGGTGAACAGGAACCCATTTTTCTAATTCAGTAATCGATGGCGGTCACGTTTATGTAGTACTTAAGTGGAACCAAGTTTTTTTTTTAGCATAAAAAAATTTTATGTTGAAATGAAACTTTAATTAAAATTTATTGTCACCCTACTAATGGTTTAGTCTGAAAGTTTAATACCTCTTTTCAAACTATCAGCCATGCATCGCTCTTATTTTACATAAGAATAGAGTCTATCGCAAAAATTAAAGTGTTATTGCTCATTTATGTTTTAAGTTTCTATGGCTGATAGTTTGAAAAGAGGTATTAAACTTTAATTTCAACAAATTTTAATTTGAACATAAAAAAAATTTATGCTAAAAAAAAACTTGGTTCCACTTAAGTACTACATAAACGTGACCGCCATCGATTACTGAATTAGAAAAATGGGTTCCTGTTCACCGATTAAATTCCACCGTGTATATTTATATGACACTATTTTAAGTTGATACAATTTTTCACATTACCTCACATCACATCACATCTCGTACCACTGCTGGACGTAGGCCTCCCCTATTAACTATGCGTATAGACACATGAAGAGGTAAATGCTCATAATCACCACACTGGGCAAGCGGATTGGCGATCTCAGTAATGTGTCCACTATGATGACTCTGGTGCCCATCATCAATCTAGTGACAGTAGTGACACTTCCATCGATTAGGGTCACCCCAAATCAATCGACGCGGAATCGACTTAAGCCGGCCGAAAAAAGCTTTCTGTCGACGGGATAAGAATGAAAAAGACGTGGATCGGCACGGATCTGCACGCAATTGGATGTTTTATAGTTATAGCAAATAAATGTTATACTTACTTGGAATAGGCAAACATTTTTAGCATGCTTACGATTTTGTGTATAACTTTTGTGTTCACAGTGAGATAAGTTTAAGGAACGTCTGTGTCTAAATACTGTAACGCTCCAATACGATGTATTCTTGTGACTATTTCTGTTTTATGTCCTTATAAATAAATAAATAAATTAATTAATTTATTTGAATTTGAATAGTCGACCCTTAGTTACTCAATTTATAATAGCTTTTCCTCTGATCTGATTGGGTGTTGACTATTCCAAACAAGTGATAATAAATACGTTAACGTAAATTCTTCACAATCTAACCGGTTTCCTATACATAGTACGAATCGTGTCTGCCACGCCTCATAGTAAGTAACTTAACTATTATTTATTTTAACATTCGCACACTACTAAAGTTATTCCAAATGCTAGTAGTAACATAGATACATTCCACGAATTGAAACTTCACTTTATCTAAAGGTGTGTTTACACCAAACGAGTGAATACTCATTCTATCCCGACTCTACGAAATTCGTTCGTTACACAAAACGTACATAATTCGTCGAAATTCGTTGATTTCGTAAAGTGGGGGATAGAAAGAGCATTCGCTCGTTTGGTGTAAATCCACCTTAATAGGTTTTGTAAAAAGATCCTACCTATAAGGTAATATTTTGTTTTTGATAAATTGATCTGTGTTCTAAACTTAATAGATATTAGAAATTTCGATTTGTCGCATTTACCTCATAATTGCATTTGCCCCAACAGAGCTTAGTCGAACTTGTTGCTGCAATGCACAATGGTGTCAACTGTCAAGCATATGGCCTACCTAATGGTAAGCAGAAACCGTAGACTCTTGACACCATAAAAATCCTATTTTGCGTTAATCCGGAGGATCCAATCTTTCCAAGCCTCCGTAGTATATCGGGAAAGTTGGTTAGTTAACCAAATTTTTAATACAAGGTTTGGGTCAATATCAGTCGGAAAAACAAAATTTGTCCACTCAAAAGTTAACAGCTTGAATAAATCTGTTTTACGATTTTATTACTTAGGGTTGTACACCGGGGAACCTAGTTGTACTTATAGTTAATTGTTATCCCGGTCCCCCTAAAAAACGATAAACTAAATCTGACAATGACCTGTTTGTTTTTACTCTTCATAAATTCTATTACCTAGGCTAGGTATACTTGCCGTTTCTCTATAGAAGTTTCATAAGTTGCGAAACTTCTATAGAGAATGTTCTCGGCAATTTTACAAGCAATCTAATCATGACAAAACTGTTCTATATACCTACATGCCCTTTGATGTATATTGTATGCCTTGTTTACTCAATTCTGAAATACAACATAACACTTTTTTTAAGTTCTCATGGAAACATTCTCAATGAGAACTTACTCTTAAATCCTCATGAAAATTAGAGTATATACCCGCAATTTTAAGAATATTCTGCTACTTGTACATTGCTAAGTATACTAAATGCTCAATTTATTCAATTACATTGGTCTCAGAGCTTTACCTCGCACTCGCTAAGCATGTAATGTATACTTATAAATATGTAGTCGTAGCATTTATATCGTCTGATGCCACACCCACATTTTTGCGGAAAGCCGTTAAGCGAGGAATGCACTCTGGCTCGCGTGAACGGCAGCTTGTTTGAGTTAATGAAACCAAAGTTGGTGGGCTGTGAAATATTTGGAGAGACTTGACAAGCAGCCTATCTCAGTCCACTGCTGGACGTAGGCCATTAACTATGCGTGAATGCATCAGCCACAAAGGTGGGCCATTCTAGCCACGAATGGAGGCCGCGAGGACGACGTGGACGTGGCAGGCCTAGGCATAGGTGGCGGGACGACCTGGACGCATTTCTTAATTACTGGCCACAAATTGCTTACGTCCGGGATGAGTGGAAATCCATAGGGGAGACCTTTGCCCAGCAGTGGGACTCTACAGGCTAGGCTACACAATAAAAAATAAAAAAATAGAAAAAAAGATGATCGAAAAAGTGCTAAGTCGGACATACCGGACATACGCGACCTTATAAAGATCGCTGGGAGGCCTGGGAGACGCTGAATGCAGGTCGCTTCCAACCGGTAGGTATAGGTACATATATGGAGGTCCAAAGGGGAGTCCGATTTATGATAATTATCTAATAATAGAGGCTTCAATACAAATTAATTTATATTATCATATACATTATTAAAATAATGCAAAAACGTGTAGGTACAATGAATGGCATTGCTGAAAAGATTTTGCCGAAAGACCATTTTAGGTTTCCTTGCAACCTAAATGGTCGCGCACCGTGCGGTTTCAGAGGAATTTCCTCCCGCGGACGGTCTGACTGCGGAATGAGCTCCCTGCCGAGGTTTTCCCGTTGGACTACAGTATGGGGTTCTTCAAAAGAGGAGTGTACAAGTTCTTATTGGGTTGGCAACGCGCATGTGACACCCCTGGGGGTTGCAGGCGCCCATAGGCTACGGTGACTGCTTTCCATGAGGCGGGCCGTATGCTTGTTTGCCACCGATGTGGTATTAAATATATATATATATATATGTAATACCTACCTACTGTGTAAAATATCTTCATTCTACTAAATACTATTGTAAATTTTCTTTAAGACGAGGTCAATGACATTTAGTAATTAAAACAGGTTTAAATTCTCCGGACGCAAAAACATTTCCAATTATATGGCATGAGTAATAAACTGGTTTCTTTAAAAATCGCGCGAACAACAACTGTCAGCGCACCGGAAATCATAATTTTCCCACACTGAAGTACTTACATATTACTTAATTATGTAACTTGCAATCAGATCACGACGCGACGATCACTGACATCGTGAAACGCATTCATAGGTTTATTTTTACGTTAATACTAATAAATATCAATAATTTCAACGGTTTAAGTTGGTGATAAGAACAAGAATGTGTTCTAAAAGTACGTGATTATGAAATAATGCAAGTTTCTACGTTTCATCAGCCTTTCATAGTCCACTGCTGGACGTAGGCCTCTCCTATTAACTATGCGCATTGACGCATTAGGAGGTAAATGCCCATAATCGCCACGCTGGGCAAACGGATTGGCGATCAGGGCCGCGTTTTATAAAGTTACAATTTACAATTTCGCTGTTTGCCTCTCTAACGCACGCACATATTGGCTAGAAAGAGAGGCAAACAGCGAAATTGTAAATTGTAACTTTATAAAACGCGACCCTGATCGAAGTTTCCACGTTTGTTTACATGTTTTTGTTTTCCACTGGCGCGCTGCGCTGTATAGGTTTGCCACAAACACGGCGCCCAATGGTTTTCATAACCTGCAAATCGTCGCCTAAAGACCGATTTAAAAGCCGTTCGCAAAGCGGACATAAATCGCGCATTTTCCCGCCGCTTCCTCTAAATAACTTGCTGCACTTTCGTGTGCGAATCTTCTAATTACTCCGTAGAAAGTCATTGGCAGCGTTTTTTCAACGGCGCTCTTCCGAGCGTTGATTTTTGTACGTTACTTTATTATTTTAGTTGTTTAGTCTGTTAACAAGAAAGAAAGTTAACCGACGAATTCCTAGCGATCAGATGCGTTCTGAAAGTGTATAAGTTATTTCGTTTGAAAGAGATTTCATGCCTAGATTTTTGTGCGCTAATTAGGTAATAACTTTTTTCTGTCGTCGTAACCGCTGTAGAGGAAAGTCTCTTAAATAACTCCGTGCAAATTATTACTTGCCGTGCTACACCGTGCCGTATCTTCGTGCATTTCTGAAAGGAATCTGAAATAGTGTTCATGAACGCAGAGCGATAGGTCATCTATACACTTGTTAAAGAACTAATTGGGATCCGTGGGGTGACGCGAACTATAAATAGTAAAAATTAAACGTAGCAGGGATCGTAAGAGAGTTGCTATACAAATATAATAATAAATATTGCAGGCATTAAATAGTTATTTATTATACAAGGAGGCAAAATTGTTGTATAACTGTCTTGCCGATATTCAGACTTGAGCTAGCGAAAGATTCCAAAATTGAGCCACGAGCTAACTCTGCAAGATGGGGGTGCGGGGTTCGAATCCCGGTACCCCTTGCATTTACTCTTTTTGCATTAATCATAGAACCATTTGTGCGATAGTCATGGCTGTTTTATGTATACATCTCTATATGTATCGACACAACACAAACCTTAGTCGAGCTTAGATAAGATGGTAATACCACGCAATTATTATGACGCTTACTACAGTTAGGTTAGTAACTTTATCATCATTCATCAACGGGTTTTCGTACCATTACGTTTCACACCGAAATATCCGACGTCCGAGAGCCTGCCCAATCTAGTGTAGCAATGTACAAGTTGCAGAACATTCTCAAAATTTCCTAAAATTACTCGAAATTTTCATGAGAAAATCTCATGCAAGTTACCACTGAGAACATTCTCGTTCAGATTAGGGATTATTACGGCATGTCCTAAACAGTCGACGATCGCTAGATTTGACATTTGAGTTCCACACAGCAGTGTTATTCACTAAGCAAACCGCCTTGCTAACAGCGCTGTGTCAGCGCTGCGGCACGGCAGCGTCGAGCCTAAAAATGGTATTCACTAATGCACTTTAAATTAAACGACACTAGCGCTCGGCGACGAATGTGGCGTGAGCTGGAACTACACTGCGTCGAGAGTTACCGCCTACAGTTCGACGACGAGCTGTTCTATGTTAGTGAATACCGTTTTTCGCAGCGCTGCGCTCTACGCTGGGCTGTCTCGTCGTCGAGCTCGTTGACGAACGCAGCGTCGAACGTGTGAATAAGAGAATAGCATAGCTGGTGACTGTACCGCCTCATCAAGTGTCGAAAAGGCTTGGCAATAAATGTGCGAAGGACAATATCAAGAAGTTTCTACGAGAACATTCCCAATTTTGGAAACTTTTCTTTGGTACATTGCTAGTCTAGTGCCATCCTTGTCCACCTACATTCTATTAATTAAGTAAATGTCGTAGTCCGGCCTTGGCAGTCATCAATGTTGCGAGCTACTTTCACTGCAAAAACTTGCGCACTGAAATCGTGCTGTTTTCAAATGCATTTTTGCAACTCAAGGAGTAGATAAGCTTAACAGAGTGACAACTTAATGCATGCTAGTCTTTATTTCGCTAAAAACGGGGCTTATTTCGATTAGAGGGTTCTAAGTATGTAATATTTTTGGGGTAATTATATTTGAATCTAAGTGTCAATGTCACAATGTTCGAATTTGAAGTTCAGAAAAAAACAACATACAACCATGTAATATTGTAGTGAGAAACTCGGCGGGACTTCGGGAGGTATAACAAACATACATAAAAAACTAAAACCTAAAATTGATTTTACATAAATGGAAATAAATGGAATACCTAAGATACTAAATAACTAGAAATGTAAAGTCTCTAAAAGTCGTAACATTTATATCTAATTATTAGGGTTAGGATTTTGGTGGCATTTATGCAGAGAGCAGTGGAGTCGATGTTACAAACATGTTTTTACTTGAATAAATGATTAACTTATAATATAATAACGAAGTAGTGTTTCGTTCAAGCTGGATTTATTAATGAATTTAAATAAATAAACATGAATTTTATTTTTGAGAATCTACAAAAATATTAATTTTCAATAAAAATGTTGATAAATGAGAAAATATATTAATTTAATTTTCAAGGTTCTAGTTTTCTCGAAGCCCACAACTATTATATAATAATCATAAGCTATATTATAAAAAAAATGATTGAACTTTATTTCATAGATAGTCAAATATTAATACAATAAAATTATTTAATACTTAAAATATTTTTGATTAATTAATTATTCAATCAATCATAAACAATTTGAGCAACGACTCCACTGTTCTCTGTTCACCTAATGCCACCAAAATTCCTAACCCTACTAATTATTTATTAGACATAGGTATTAAACGTCTCTGTCAGGATTGGTATATTATAATAAAATGTAGGTCATAGATAATGCACATTTGGCGATGTAGACCGTCTCCTCGCGAAAAACTGTTACTCTACCTTGTTTCGTTGCTCCTGCGGCTCACTGCAACTATGAAATGTCTGCAATGTCGTGAATGCAGTGCACGTTGCATTTCCAAATACTTCAGTTACAGTTCTAAACTACCGTAAGTAGCCATTTTTAAATTTACAAAAAAAAACGATACTTACAAATATATAGAGCCAATGCCACTTTCTAACTTCTGACTCTACACTTTGATAGTTTTATATCGTCCCAAAAAGTGACTGAATGTTTTATAATTCAAGACGATAACGTAAAACTTGTGATTAAAATGTTGTCTAATAATTGATTAAAATCATACTGGAAAACTATACGAGTAGCTATGTATTTTAAAACAATTTGCGATGTAATTAATGGCATGCTGCCTTGCCCGAACCTGTGTTTCCGCATACATATACTTATGGTGTACTATCATTTGGCAAATTATGTTTCCCAAATATGACTTCCCAAATAACTTATCGCAATAGTCTCATTTCCCAAACAAATCTTTAGCAAAGTTACATTTCTCATTTTATTCATTTGGTCAAATTATTATTTTGCAAAGTATCACTTCGTCAAGATTTTATTAAGCAAATGCTTATTAAGCAAATGTTTTATTTTGTCATAAGTTAAAATCCAAAAAAAAAATTCCCAAATTTGATACTTCGCAAGCTCTACTTATAGCAAAAGCCTGGCAAATGATAATATTATTTTAAAGTTCGTAGGTCTATACAGGAATTTCGTACTTTTTTGCACAACCCTTGGCTTGAACTTGCCTGGAACAAAAAACGTATTTCATGAATAATTGGTATCATAATGAATGAAGTGAGAGAATAAAATCCATCATAATGATCACTATTCATATTTTTTATTGGTAGGTACTAAGAAGGCACACATAGCCACGGATAAAAAAAAAACTACATTTTTATTTTCATTTTCATAAAAAAAACTATCCCAGAGCCACCGTTAGGTACGACGACGAGCGAAGCGAGGAGGAGTGTTAGGTGAAACTGCGACCTTACAGCGCACGAGCCGAGCGAGCGAAGCGAGCGTGCCGCGGCAGCGGCCGGCGAGGGCCAGAACCGACTGTTTTATTATTCCCTCGGCATTGCGTTCCCTCATCAGTTTCATCTAAATTACTGTTTAGAACCCGACTTTTAATTGTTTATCAACATAATATTAAACCCCGTGTGAGCTTTTATTAAAAAAAAAACATAAACATACCTATATAAAATTCGCCTCAAACTATACCCAAAAACATTGGTAATTATTTAGTTAACTAAATGCCAGCTAAACCATCAACTACATGAAAATATGCATTATAAAAAGTTCAAAGTAAAAACCAAGCCCAAAGATAGAATTTCCAACCATTTAGTTGAGAAATAAAACGATTTCATAAGACTCAATTGGAATATGATCTTTCGGCGAAATTACTTTATGCGAAAAATTGGTTGCGATGTAATATTGTATATGCGGTATAAATCGTATGCCATACAATATTTTGGGATTAGTATGTTACGCAAAACGATGCATTTGCCAAAAAATATTTTGAGAAAATAACAACGACCAAGTAATTCTTTGCTAAACAATCGCTTGCCAACAAAAAGGCATGCTAACTGTAAAATTGCGATAAGTAGTTTTGACAATTGAATTTTTGCCAAATGAAAATTTGGGAATAATAGTTTGCGATGTGATACTTTGGGAAAAATTATTTGCCAAACATTAGTAAACCATACTTATACAATCTGAATATCACCAAGGCAAGAGTGAATATGTGTCTCATAGGTGAGCGTGCTCAACCGTAGACTGTATCATCACTTACCCGCAGGTATGCTTGTGATCAAACGTCTACCTATCCTGAATTAAAAAAAGAATAATGAACACGATGCTCAAGCTTAACTTGGTAGAGATAGACTAGTTAAATACTTCACCCTTATACTTCAATCAATCTTACGAGGCGTAAACTATCTAATTCACTTTGCGGTTTACTTTTTTAACTTCAATATGGTAATTGGGTCAAAATTATTTCCGTTGTCTTATTTTGCGTGCTTAAAAAAATGTGACGCAGTGGTGATTTTTGTATGAGATGATGTTTTGTTTTCAATTTATGATTCAAATCTAGCGTGAAAAAGAAATACAAGTACACAGGATTTTTTTTATATGACGAGTCGAAACAGCAACTAAAAGCGTGACAGAATGGTATGAAACAAGACAACGAAAATAATTTTGACCCAATTAATGAAGTTCGTACTTGATTTTTTTTTTTTTTGTACTCTGACATCTAGAGACCTTTACATCTCTAGCAGTATAATAATGCTAATTTTAACGTTTAACTAAAAACAATTGCATGCCCTTTTACATATATCTTTACATTTATATAATTATTCTGACTAATAGAGACTTCATCTCTAGTCAATGTACTATATCTGTATTTATATTAATTCAAATTTATGTTTCGTTTTTAATTAATGCATGTTAGCTGTAAGATGTTATAAAACTATTATTTGAAAAAAGAAAGTCCCGCTGAGTTTCTTGCCGGATTCTTCTCAGGCAGTGGTGTAGGGTTAGAACCGGAGGTAGTTTTTTTTTTTCTCTCATTCGCTATTTAGTTTAACGATTCAAAAGCGCTCGTTGCTGGGCCTAATTGAATAAAGAATATTTTGACTTTGACTTTAATGATTAGACGTAGAATTATCGGCCGCGTGATGACAACAGTAAGAAAACATTTGTCACCACCCCAGCTTTTCACGTGGGCATTGTAAAAGTCGACTAAGGAATTAAAATGTCAATGAATATTTCGTTATAAACAGTGATCGGTTTTTTGGATTCTCCCGGCGGGTCTCCTATAGTAACTTGAAAAGTAAACTTTAATTATATTGTCATATTTCTCTTTCATAAAGTATGCTCTTGTGTGTATAATACAATAGTGTTAAATAAAATTGTATAGTCACGCCCGTAATTTTTTTATACGCTAAATTCCGCTAGGGGGAATCCAAAAAACCGATCACTGGTTATAAAAGATCGATGATGGGCAGCAACATTATCATAGTGAGCACAGTACTGCGATCTTATGTTTTTTTTTTGCTCAATTACCTACATCTCATATTCATAATTGATATATCTAAACATTAATCAAAAACATTCGGGAATGGGACGGATATTGGTGTGGGAGCTACTTTATTGTTTGCCGAAATCGCGAATCGTCTGGTTGGCGTACCTCTAACTAAAGAGCAAAGAGCTGGCGAATTCCTCGCACAGCGTATCAGCATTGCGATACATCGTCCTCGGCACAATACCACAACAGCCACAAGGGCTAAGGTGCAAGCAATACGTGCTAGAACTGCCTCCTATCCAATCCTGGATGATTAGCCAAGTTGCCAATCGCTAGCGCTTGGTTGGAGCGTATCGTAGTTTTCCCTCTCTGTCACTCTTTCATATTAGTGCGACAAAGACAGTTAGCTTTTCGTTTACGATTGACGATTAAGCGTTAGCGATTGGCAACTTGTCTCAGCACCCAGGTATAGCATTAGAGATTATGGTGCTGGGATAGGCTATGTATTCATCTTTCTTTAGCTTTACGGAAACATTTCTGAGAAATGTCATTCGTAAAATAAGTCGTGCAAACCCATTCCATCATATGACGTGCGATATGGTGGGACGTTTTTACTAGAAGGCTCACTTTTTTGATAAATTTCTTTTATTCTAACATACTTAACCATAATCAAAGTTTTATGCATTTTTAATAATAGTTTTGTGGGATAGCACCTATTTTCGATGGTAACTACAGGTATAATTTATATCATGTATATACACATTCAGTCAAAGACAAAATAAGGTGTATATAAAAATGCTCAAAAATAGGTCCCAGTGCACTTTAATTCTGTGTAATAAGACTAATAAGAACGTCGTACCATAATTTATAAGAGGATTCTTTGGATACATATTTTTGCACTTAACTGTAAATGTTTTGGACTTACCAACGACACTGCATCCGATATCACGCATTTAAAAACATGCAACCTCACAATGTCCGTTATTTTTTTCGAATCGTTCAAAAATCAAGCGCGTTCGCGCGTAATCTGTACGGCGGTAGCCAACCGACTGACTTTATATTTATGAGTTCGCGGATGGGAAAGAGCAAAAAATTTTCGCTATTGCGGTTTGTTTACTGCAAAGAGCATAAAACACGGTCTTACTCGTTTTGTTGTCCGTTGAAAGCCATGTTTAATGCGGCACTTTAGAAGACGATAAACTGAACAAATATGGTATGGTTAGCTAATCGGATTATTCCGTAGGCATGTAATGCTAAAGTGATAGTCATTGTGCTAACAAAAAAGTTGTCTAATCTTTCTTGTTATTGCGTTTCAGAGAAAATAGTGTAGGAGCAGTAAATCCAGTAATGACACATTCGATGTGCAGTGAAAGACAAAATAAGGTGTACACAAAAATGTTCAAAAATATGTCCCAGTGCACTCAAATTCTATGTAATAAGAACGTCGTAACATATTTAATCAGCGGATTTTTTCGATACTTATTTTTGCATTTGACTGTATGTGTTATTTTTATATTTTTCACGTGCACTAATCAATGCTTAAACCAAGAGGGTTATATGTGTAGTGTTTTATACGACAGCTATGGTCTGTTGTTTTAGCATATCAATCTTGACATGACGTCTTTTTGGATTTGTTTTTCCTACTGACTTTTGTAGAGGGTAAAAATCTAAAAATGCTATTACCCAACTGGCCGAAAAAGAAGGAAACCATTGAGTTCCGTGCTCCAAGCCAAGGAACACCGAATAGCTACACAACACAACCTACAAGTACGTACTGGTTGATTAAAATGCAAACTAAAAAATATAACATGGACGTCTAACGCCAGCTCAAAAATGCCCCCAAACACGATTGTTCAATTGTGTCAAGATGGGCACGACGTAGCGCTTTTCTTAACACCGCGCATATTTCGGCGCAATATTTTTCACAAATGTGTATAGAATATAGCCAATCAAAACTTTGACGGACCAATCACAACTATTTTTAAATGGCGGTTTAAGTTTTTATAGGTTGATATTAAAATTCATTACCGTGATGCATCGAAGAGGGGGTGACATTTTGTCAACTAAAATTCAGGACCATTTTTGAAAGGCAATTTAGTGCGGCGTGCGGGTTCCATTCCATGTTTTATTTATTCGTAGCCAAAAAATATAAAACGTGAGATATCAATTTGTAATTTTGAATTTACTGTAATTTTTGAGGCTTAATTCAATCTTTTAGGGATTATAAAATGCCTGGAAATGATTTGAATTTGGCATTTAATTGAACCAACAGGGATCTCTACATCCTCTACAATGAAGCAAGACTGCTCGATATAGTTCGGCTGCTCAAAGTCAAATTCAAGTATGTCCATTTTTGCAAATTTTACAGGAGAGCAAAAAAACGTAATTTGTCATTTTCATCGACAAATAAAGTCAAAAATAATTCAAATTTATTGTCATGGCGTTTAACACTATAATGTGAATTTTTTGATGATTTTTATTTTTATTTTTATTGCTCAGTTTAATCACAAATAATAAGAAATGTTTTCAGCTTTGTCGCACACCCACTTTTTGGGAACAACCGTCAACGTAAAAACAAGCAAGTCTGACATGCTTGATTTTAGGTTTGTTGCATTGTACTAAAATGTAGGGGAAAATGAGGCAGTTACGTCTTTTTGCTTTTGTTATAAAACGTGTTTTGTCGAATTCTCTAAAACAACTTGATCGAATATGTTCAAAATCATGTTGTGAGTAGATAGCATCATGTCCCATATTTATGATATTTTTTCATATTTTTTAGACCTGCCGATAAAAAATTAAGGGGTGTAGACAAATTTTTTTAGACTTTCTGGACTATTATTTCTGAAAGTATTCCATTAATCAAATTATTGGTAAAGATACCATAAACTATTTTAAAAAACCTATCATATGATGTATTACAAATGAACATTTGGATAAAAAAAATTTTTTCACATCTAGATACGTGTACGGGATGCTCCCCCTTCAAAAATGTTATTTTGCAATTTATATTCAAAACTCAGTAGCAACACACAATATATACCTTGAACTGAAATTTCATAAACGTACGCTAAACAGTTACAACAGAAATCGCTGTTACATACAGACGGACACACAGGCAGGACGCAAATGACTTCCGCTTTTACTTAAAAATCTTAAAATAAACGTATAAACGTCTGGTTAGTTTAAAAGCCAAACGCTGAAATCAAGCATCTCCAGAGACAATTTGAATTTCAAGTACTTATCTCATTTAGAGATACTGCTTTCCATCTTGGATCTGGACCAAATGCTTGGTTTTAGCGTAGATGTTGAGGGAAATTCGACAAAGCTGAAAACATTTCTTGTCTATAACTTCAAAAATAAGGGGTTTAGAAGAAAATTTTTGATGCAGAAAAATGCGTTTTCGGTTCCTTTTTCAAAATATGCAAAAAAACAAAAACTGAAAAAAATGGACATACTTGACTTCAACTTTGGGCAGCCGAGTTAGCCCCACTGCTTTTTGTGGGGAGAAAATATCAAATGAGAAAAGAAAACATGGTTCGCACCGTGCGTAAAAATATCAATTAATGCAAGTTTCGTATAGCCAATCTTACGTTTCGGCAAAGTCGAACGCCTGAAAATGTTTAAAGAACTTGTATCGTTGATTAACCACACTTTGCATCAAGCAGTTCAAAAGGCTAACCGCAGTCAACGTGTTACGGTATAGCAAACAAACTTGTCATTAGAAGAAGGTGGATTTTTTTTAATAGATTGCCAAATCCACCCGCCTAGGTTTTTTTTTAATTTGTAGTCTGTTCTAATGTACCTATGATTATTTGAAAATACAGGTTCTTCTCAGTTCCTTTCGGGTCAATGGTGCGGTGCAGGGTTAGAATCAGTTTTATTTCATGTTTAATTTAGACCATTCAAAAGAGTTTGTTGCCATTCCTATTTGAATAAAGAATCGTTGGGCTTTGACTATAATCTGGCCAACTTATTTCACTTTCTAGCATCATCACATCATCAGCCTAGGATAGTCCACTGCTGGACTTAGGCCTCTCCTATTAACTATGCGTATAAACGCATTAGGAGGTAAATGCCCATAATCGCCACGCTGGGCAAGCGGATTGGCGATCGCAGTAATGTGTCCACTATGATGACGCTGCTGCCCATCATCAATATTTTATCAAATACTGGTCAGCGACACTTCAATCCCTTAGTCGACTCTTACGACACCCGCAGGAGGAGTTGAGGTGGTGACCAATATATATTCTTACTGCCGTCACCACACGGCAATTTTTTCTAGCATATATCGTCAGTTGTAATATGAATTAATGTAACCATAAATAAAAGAAATAAGTTAGTCTATGATGTAACCACCAAATGACGACTTTTCAGGAGGGCCAAAAAACGAAATGGACATTTATAAAGTATGTTGTATCTTTTTAGTTAATTATCCTATTGAAATGATGTTTATCTTGTTTGTTTTATTTTTGAGAGGTCTATTTGATAGACAGTTACTAACTGCGACCACACTTATAATTCAGAAAATGGCTGGGGCTTACGTTAAATATTTAAAAAAAAATTTGGAGATACGTTAACAAATCAATGAAAATCATCAAAAGTGGATTTCGGAATTTAGTGTAACTCACAAATTGAAACCGAACTGCTTATGAGCCATACAATACAGACGGCGCTTACAGCAGTGACGTTTATAAAAATATGGTGAGTACATTAGGAAAGACATGTTTTTGTACTTACAAATTCGTACTTACGTTAAAATATCGTCTATGATTTTTGGAAACCTTTACATACGTTAATAGAAAACGGAGAAACCTAATAAAATGGCAAAGTTTTTGTTAACGTATTCGACATTTTTTTCTAGATATCAATATTTTATATACACCGTTCGATAGAGCAGGAAATTTGCAGTCGAACGGTATACTTAACTCAATTTCGTCATTTTGGTGGTTACATTAATTCATATTACAATCGACGATATAATTAATATTAGATTTACATTGTGCTTTTTCACTGTTTAGGGTAAATATCTGAGCGTTTCAACCGCCTAATTATTTTGGTGGCATCATTTTTGCCGAAGTTTCTTAACGTCTCAATGTTACTTCGGCATTTGTATAATATACCGTGCCTCCTTCAAATGACAAAGTAGGGGAAGTACGTCCAAAATGACACATAGTTTTGTTTTTGTGTCATAACGTTTTTCCTGGTATTTAACAGCACTGCCATAGTTTATATCAATAATATTTGGTTCTTCAGTTATCGAAACACATACACACTTCTATCAAAATATGAACCAAAAAAATATTAAAAAATAATTAGCGGAGACTAGTCAAAATTCAT
>JALPQI010020852.1:0-11618 GCA_025490895.1 Thaumatotibia leucotreta | reverse complement strand
GCGGCGCGGAGCGCGGCGGAGGGGTGGCGATCGCGGTGCGCCGCGAGCATCGGCCCGCGCGCCGCGACTGGCCTTGCCCGTCGCTCGCCGCCTCTGAATGTGTCTGGGTTTCCATACCCTTGTCGGAGCTAGGCACTCAGCGCGGAACTCAGGGAAAGACGTTCCTTAATGTTTGTTGCGTTTATATCCCTCACGGGCCTCTGTATAAAGACGCATTGGAAAGCTTTTTTGATATTTGTAGTCAATTAACTATAGAAAAATCCTCACGATGTTTTTCTTGTAACTGGTGATTTCAATATATCGGACGCCCAGTGGACCACATCTGATAGTTCGAAAATGATATTAAATGGGGGTTCGACCACTCTGAATATACAGTTACTTAGCGAGTTTTTATCTTATTCTGGTTTAGAGCAATACAATGGTTGCGTAAACTGTAATAAACGCATTCTGGATCTTATTTTTTGTAATAAAAACTGTCTAGTATCCGCAAGCGACGATCCTTTAACACTTGAAGATTTACACCATAAGGCTCTTCGGATAGAACTTAATATTGTACACACGTTTCCTCTTAAACCAGCCCCTACGTTCGTGTATCGTTTTTTCGATGCCAACTTTAATGAAATAAATCTTGAGTTATCTAAAATCGCCTGGTTGGATCGCTTCTCGGGCCGAACGCTAGATGACTGTGTTTCATTATTTTATAATATTCTTAATAACTTAATCGATAAATATGTTCCTAGAGTTCCCCAACGTTTTTCTTGTTCCAAGCCCCCCTGGTTTACTAAGCCGCTTAGACGACTTCTAAATGAAAAAAAGAAATATCATAAGCTGTGGAAGACCTATGGTAACCCTTTAGACCATGACACATATAAACTTTTAAAGAAAAGAATATTAAAATTGGAACCAGAATGTTACAGAAATTATATTAGTCATACTGAAACACTGATTAACACTCATCCCAAATTCTTTTGGACTTACATAAAATCGACATTTTCAAAAAAGGGTCTTCCACAGATTATGAAATATAAGGGCGTGGCAGTTTCAAGTGGTACACAAATATGTGATGTCTTCAACGAACACTTTCACTCAGTTTTTGAGAAACCGGCTAGTAGTTCAGTTGACTTAAACAATCTTCCGCCAACTAATAGCTCAGTACTCGATATTGATACAATTAGCATAAATAAAGAATTAGTTTATAAATATCTTAAACTCTTAAATATTAATAAAGGGGCTGGTCCTGATTGTATACACCCTGTAATTATTAATAAATGCGCTTCCAATTTAGTAGAACCGGTTACTTTTCTGTTTAAAAAATCACTTGCGGATGGATGTGTACCCTCTTTATGGAAACGTGCACTAGTCACTCCTATACCTAAAGGTGAAATTAGCCATGACATTGAGAAATATCGCCCGATCTCGAAGCTGTGTCAATTTGGTAAGACTCTGGAAAAGATTGTAACCGATCAGCTATCCACTGTCATACATCGCCACATTATTCCTAACCAACACGGTTTTCTCAAGGGCCGGAGTGTTGAATCCAATCTTATATCCTATACCGAAATCTTATTGGACGCATTAGATAATAACCACCAAGTGGACGCTGTGTATACTGATTTTGCCAAGGCATTTGACAAAGTTTGTCATGAGCGTTTACTTTTGAAACTTTGGCAAATCGGTATACACGGTGACCTCTTCCGGTGGATAAAATCATACATAGAGAACCGTTCGCAGGCAGTGGCAGTGGGTGGATACACTTCTCAGTACAGGCCCATCACATCTGGCGTCCGCAAGGGTCTCATTTAGGGCCCTTGTTGTTTATCATCTACATCAATGATATCACAGAGAGTATAAACAAAACTAACTTATTGTTGTATGCTGATGATGCTAAGTTATTTAGAATCGTTCGTAATGTACATGATTGTAATGTCTTGCAAGACGACTTACATAATTTTGAGGCTTATTGCATTGCTAATAAGTTGTCCATAAATCCAGATAAATGTTTCGTTATTAGCTTCAGCAGGAAAAGAACTAGTATTAATTTCGATTATAAACTTTGTGGTAAGCAATTGGGCCGTGTAAACCAGATTCGAGACCTCGGTATCATTATAGACTCTAAACTCACCTTCGTGCCTCACATTGATGACATGTTAAGTAAAGCATTTAAACAGTTAGGTTTTATTTTGCGCGTAGGAAAACCCTTTAAGAGACTTTTAACGTATAAAGTATTGTTTAACAGTTACGTGCGTAGCCGTTTGGATTTTGCTAGCGCTGTGTGGAGCCCACTTTATAAAATACACAGTGACAGGATAGAGAGGGTGCAGAAAAAGTTTGCTAAAACGATAGAGTACAGAATTAGTAATAAATACTCGGATTACGCCACCGCTATGAGAGTTCACAACTTAACATCCCTTGGTTATCGCAGAGAACGCACCGATATTCTAATCTTACAAAATAATTAACAATATTATTGATGCTCCATTTTTATTACAATCTATTTCCTTTAGAGTCCCTAGACGTTGTGAACGTGCTTGTAGGAAAAAACCACTATTTTACATTCCCCGTAGTCGAACAGCGTACACAAGAAATAGTTTTATTAAAAGGGCGTGCAGGTTGTACAACGAAAAGTTTCATAATCTTGATCTGTTCTGTGAAGGTCTTAATAGATTTAAAAAATATCTTTGCAATGTATCAATGATAATACCAGTATTGAGGTAGGTGCTGTTTAGTAATAACTTTGTATTCATTTTAGATCGATAATGACTAACTTTTCTCTTTTCTTTTTTGTTTTTGGTGTGTAAATCATACTCAAGCTCTGTTGCTATGTAGTAAATTACATATGTATTACACATGAATCACATGATGTTAAAATATTTTCATTAAGGAAACTGTAAGTCTAGTTTTTAAGCAAAGTTACGATGTTATTTATAACTATGTAAGACTGTTTGTTTCTTCAATAAATAAATAAAAAATAAAATAGTTATTTGTTATACAAGGGTGCAAAGTTGTATTTTACCCGCGAGTATGAAATTGAAAAACGAGCAAGCGAAAGGATTCTATAGTTGAACCACGAGCCAAGCGAGTGGTTCTAAAATAGAATCCTGAGCGCAGCGAGTGTTTTAACATACGAGAAGTAAAATACATTTGCACCCGTGTGTAACACAAAACTTTTCCCCTCACTATAGCGAGGAAACTCAAAAAAGGTAATTATTTGTTCACATTACAATCATTATCGGGTTAGTGATTATAATTTTCCAAATGCATCATGTTTCATGTATTTAATGCAAGATTTTGTCGCAGTAAACTTAGCACGAAAAAGTAAACGCAGCACGATTTTAACACATTCCTGTAGTTGCACACCAATGCCAATGCATTATTAAATCATTCTCATTCATTATTTTTACAAAATTATAACAGAACACCCTGAAAGTTGTTTAGTTTACTATTTTTATGCGTGTTCGAGTCGGTAAATAAAGATTATAACCTATAATATTCTTTGACAATGTTGACGTTGACATTTTCTGCGTTTTGTGATTGCATCTAGTCATCTTATCATCATTCACTAAAACAATTGTTACTTATGGAATTTTAGGATTTATATGTTAAAATCATCATATTATATAAAGGTTTGTATTTTACACTAAATTCTCAAACAAATTATTTAATTATCATTAATATGGAACAATTTCCATGAGCATTTTACGTTTTGTTATTCCAAAACCAAGGTCATTACTTTGCCACACAAGTGAATAATATGCGTTTTTACACGTTCGTATTAAAGGATAAACGAGCACTTTACGAGCTAGTGAGGGGAAAAATTCTTTTTTCGTAGTGACTGCAAATCTAATTAATCAAAGATGGACCAAAAAGGTTGTTCAAGGGATTGCTTCAATATTTTGACGAAAGTCACGTTAAGTCATCCATTCGTTCACAGTTTTTTTGCAATTAGTACTTTATTTTGATGTGTGTGTAACCATTCACATCAACCCTGGTGAAATTATAAGTAAGAAAGAAATGAAGCTCGAAAAGACTGGCGATACAATCAAACACGACCGAAGACTGCAACCTCTTCGCAAGCACTACGTTTAGGGACACGACTATTGTGGGAGTCTTATGCCACTAGAATGGGTTTGTGGAAGTCCAGGTCTAAAAGAAACTCGCAGTACTCTAAAATCAATGACTCACCAATATCATGGAACTGCCGATTATACGAGCGCTCGCTGAAGTCTCTTCCGCCACAAGCCTTCTAACAGTCCAGAGAGTGCAGGTCTAGTAAGAACTGGCAGTGAAGGAGCAAAATCCAATGACTCACCAATATCATGGAACAGCTGGTTATGAACGAGCGCTCGCTGCAGCCTCTTCTACCAACACAAGGGTTTGTGGGAGTCCAAGTCTGTAAGAACTCGCAGTGCTCCTCTAAAATCAAAGACTCACCGATATCGTGGAACTGCTGGTTGTGCACCAGCGCTCGCTGCAGCCTCTTCTGCCACCACAAAAGTTTGTGGGAGTTCAAGTCAGTAGGAACTTGCGGTGCTCATCTAAAATCAAAGGCTCACCGATATCGTGGAACTGCTGGTTGTGCACCAGCGCTCGCTGCAGCCTCTTCTGCCACGCGCCTTCTGACACTCCTATGGATTTGTGGGAGTCCAGACCACGAACTGAATCGCATTTAAGATATCGTGGTAGTCCACTCTACTCTAGTAGGAACTCGCAGTGCCCTCAAAAGTCAGACTCACCGATATCGTGGAACTGCTGGTTGTGCACCAGCGCCCGCTGCAGCCTCTTCTGCCACACTCCTTTTCACAGTCAAGAGAGTCCAGGTCTAATAGGAGCTCACAGTGCTCCTCTAAAATCAAAGACTCACCGATATCGTGGAACTGCTGGTTGTGCACCAGCGCTTGCTGCAGCCTCTTCTGCCACACTCCTTTTCACAGGAGCTCGCAGTGCTTCTCTAAAGTCAAAGACTCACCGATATCATGGAACTGCTGGTTGTGCACCAGCGCTCGCTGCAGCCTCTTCTGTCACACTCCTTTTCACAGTCAAGAGAGTCCGGGTCTAATAGGAGCTCGCAGTGCTCCTCTAAAGTCAAAGACTCACCGATATCATGGAACTGCTGGTGTTGCACCAGCGCCCGCTGCAGCCTCTTCTGCCACACGCCGGCGCGCGCGCACGCCTGGTCCCAGCGCGCGTTGGCCGCGGCCAGGCGCGCGCGCACGCGCTCCGCGTCCGCCGGCACCGACGCGTGCGCCGCCACGTGCGTGCCCACCACGTTTAGGGAGACCACTATGGATTTGTGCGAGTCCAGGTCTAGGAGGAACTCGCAGTACTCCTCTAAAATCAAAGACTCACCGATATCATAGAACTGCCGATTATACGAGCGCTCGCTGAAGCGTCTTCCGCCACACGCCTTCTTACAGTCCATAGAGTGCAGGATGCTTAGCCAAGTTGCCAATCGCTAACGTTTTGTAACATCGTAGTTTTCCCTCTCTGTCACTCTTACATATTAGTGCGACAAAGACAGTTAGCTGCATTTCGTTTACGATTGACGATTAAGCGCTAGCGATTGGAAACTTGTTTAAGCACCCAGGTCTAGTAGGAACTCGCAGTGGAGGAGTAAAATTCAATGACTTACCAATATCATGGAACTGCTGGTTATGAACGAGAGCTCGTTGCAGCCTCTTCTGCCAATACAAGGGTTTATGTGAGTCCAAGCCTGTAAGAACTCGCGGTGCTCCTCTAAAATCAAAGACTCACCGATATCATGGAACTGCTGGTTGTGCACCAGCGCCCGCTGCAGCCTCTTCTGCCACACGCCGGCGCGCGCGCACGCCTGGTCCCAGCGCGCGTTGGCCGCGGCCAGGCGCGCGCGCACGCGCTCCGCGTCCGCCGGCACCGACGCGTGCGCCGCCACGTGCGTGCCCACCACGTTCAGGGAGACCACTATGGATTTGTGTGAGTCCAGGTCTAGGAGGAACTCGCGGTGGTCCTGTAAATTGTTTAGTTATACGTTGAATTTATTCTTCTGACAATGTCTTTGCTCTGGATTCCTGCCGCCCAGATAATAAAAATTTCCAGTGAATAGTTTTCTAGAAAAAACAGAAATTCTTTGATTTGAGGAGATCTTTTAATAGGCCACTGAGCAGCAAGAGGATCAAGAGCAAACAGCCATAAACATCCAGCTAAAATGATATAAATTTCGACTATAGTATCTTGCGCAATGATCGAGTATAGAGAAGCGCGAATGATTTATATTGTCTTGTATGGGTGTTACCATTCCTAATTTGCCATCCAGTCCAGCATCAAAACTAGTGACACAATCCGTGCCGAAACAAATCTAACTACTTAGGTTAGTTTCAGTGTCATACGGATAGTCATTACGGAGAAATCCGCGAGGATCGTCCGTACAACTCTTATAAGTCATTTTAGCATCGTACTGACCACCTCGGAGTACAGATGCTATAATTAGTCATGATTATAGTGCGCCAACGCGTGCGAGCCGGGAAATGTAAAACGCTCACTGCAAGCGGAGGCGCGCAAGTAGCGGTTCTACGACATCTACGCGTCGTGCGAATGGCTGTGGAATTTCTCCGCGCAAATGGTCGCCCGTACAGACGCGTCCGCTTTACTCTGAAACGCTCCATACATATTGGTCCGCGCAGATCCCTTCGACTGACCGTTATGACACTAAAACCAGCCTTATACAAACACCACTCCATGCCACCAGCGTACCTGTATAGCGTCTTCCAGCTGGTCATACTGCTCGGGCGGGTCTCCGCGGCCCTCCTCCGTGGCCTCCGCGAACTGCAGCCACTGCTCCAGCCGCCACAGGTCGTTGTCCAACTGCTTCCAGTTGCGCTCGGAGCAGAGTGGGCACGTCAGCCGCCCGCTCTCACTATACGATACAAGGATGTTAGGCATTAGACTACGGTTGAAGGAAATGGCAGTTGAAATAGCTGAGGGAGGATATAAAAATATGAGTCATATAAAATCAAACTTAACAATATCCAATGTGATTGTATCGGACGTTACTGACTTTGCTTCTATATGATTCATATATTCGCTTAATTTTGGGTTATGCTATGAAACGTTAATAATTTGATCTCTATTTGATTTGAGTTAAACAAAATATTAATATCATCAGCGTAAATTTAATACTCTCTCGACACTAGATACATTGTCACATAAAATCAAACTACTACTATATTTTCAATAAGTGAATTTAACTACGACTTACACAATTCAGTTGCATTTATATGATTTCAATAATAAGTGACATTCACTCTTTTATCAATGTACGAAGTAAAATATAAAGCTCTCGAAAAGTGATTCGTGTGAGTAAAATAATACAATGTGCTGTGCCAATAATAATATTATGTAAGAAGGTATAACATTTAAACATGTACATATCAGATAATCAGTTTTTAATAAATATGTAAGTGCCACTAACTACAACAGAAAACATTAATTTCATGCCTTAGCAGTTATCTTGCGATACAAAATTGTTTAGATGACGGTATAATCATAGAATATCATTTTTTTTTTGTGAGAACGCACATATCGCAAGTTAACAACTACGATTAATAAAATTAGGGAAAGCAGTACTCACTGTTCGCACGTGAGCGCGTATGACGCCGAGTGTGGCAACCTAGAGGACCAGAAAACAGCGTGGTTTAGAGCATGCCGGTTAGGAAGCCGTTAGCACTCCGGCCGTTACGAGATCATCGAGGGAAGAGGCTAGTGGACGCTGTGAAGCGAGGTCCAATTTGCAAAGTGCATTTAGCCCCGCACCCTAGCCGTGAGCCGCGGCGCTGCGAGCGAATTCGCTTGATAAGGTGGCACCGGAAGACAGTGTCCAAATAATGTGCGTATTTCATTATGTGACTAAAGCGAACCATGAAACGGTGAGGCAGCGCGTTAATTCGCTTCGAGCGCGGCAGTTTTTCACGAGGTATTAGATACCTGACTGTCCTTAAAAATCTACCCTCATAAGAAGTAAGGTAGCGGATTTATTAGGATGGCACTTTGCAAAATATATAATATTTACATAGATATCTACATTTTAATATTAGATACGTCTTACAATATAAAATCCAGAAGTGACTTTATTTACAGATATAGCAACTTAATCGTGAATAGAATGATAAATAGAACCCCACTTCACAGAACTAAATAAATCTACATACAAATTGACTCGATTCATGCCAGTATGTTTATTGGAAGAATAGAGACTATTCAGACAAATCTACATGCTTAGAGCAATAAGTCCATTTTAGGCCACGAGCCACGATCTAGCACGAATACATTCGAAGTATTCAGATCAGAACGTCACAATATTTGGTCAACTGTAGGTGATATTCAAAAGTTATCCGTTGATATTTTTCACAAGATTTAGCTCAGTTAGACACACACAACAAAAAATATCGTGAGCCTTGTGAAAGCTACCATTAATTGATAACAGAACCTAAAACTTTCGGTTTTTACAAAGCCCCGACACCAAAATGCAAAAGTGCTAGTGCTACAAAATTTAAAATTTCAGACAAAGAACACAAAGACTCGCCGACTCACCTCAGGTTATTGATCTGGAGTTCCCTCTTCTTCGCTTGCGCGAGAAGGTCCTCGTATCTCAACGAAAGAGATTCGACTTCTTTCAGCATAGCTTCATCTTCAGTCGCGTCGCATTCCGTCAAGAGTAGTTCGGACAAATGTTTGGCCAATTCCAGTATTTGGCTGGGTTTGGCTCCGGCCTTGGCGATGTCTTTCGCCGCAGTCGCTAGCTCGTCACTTCCCGCATCTTCCTTCGGCTGCTGCAGTAGAGCTGTTCTTAGAGCCTCCAGACCGTCCGAGGCCTCTTTCACTGCCGATGCCAGCTCAGCGCGGTAAGTTTCTTTAGAGGTCAGCGTGTCAACTTGAAGTGAAGCGTCTGTTTCCCATTTTAGAGTGTCGACCTGGAGGAACGAATAAATTAATTGTTGATCACGCAATTTGGTGTCAGAAATATTTTTGATGATCTTTTAATTTTTGATAGCTTACCTGTACAGCGGAGTCGACATCGCCGACGATATCGGCGCGCGCGGCGGCCAGCCGCTGGCGCACGTCGTTGTAGAGCGCGCGGTACTCCGCCACCATGTCGCCCACGCCAGCCACGGATGACACGTTGGCTGCGAGTTGGTCGGCAGTCTGTACCAGCGCTTCGCACTCCGCTAGTTCTTCCTCAACACCCTGGTAATTAAATTAGTTGTCAGCATTTAAGCCCCATTCCCGAGACTGAGAAACTTTTTAGGTATACGAGTTATAACCTCGTCAAGGCCCATGGCTACTTGTAGTCCTAATTAACATAGAACAACTATAAAATATATTCAAATAGAAGCAGGTAAAAAAATAGATAGCTTCGATGTTTCTCTTATATGGCTGGGCTTTAGAAGGTTAAAGCCAAAGTCTTGAATAGAACTATAGATTTAATATGATGTATGAGTGGATTAGTAGGCAGAAAATACTCACCATCAGTTCCACCATAGTGGCGTCTTTATCCAGAGGTGTCGGCGCTAGATGCAAAGCCCTAGTGAGCCTGACGTCGGCCTCGGCTAGCGCGATGACAGCGCGGCCATGCGCGGCCACGAACTGGCGGTGCGCGTCGGCGCCGGCCGCGTCCACGCGCCCGCGCAGCTGCTGCCAGCGCCGCACGGCCGAGCGCAGTCGCGCCGCGCAATCCGCCGCATCTCCCCGCAACTCCACGCCGCGAGCCGATGCCACCCGACTGTATGCGTCCTCCAATCTTTTCACGTCTTCCTCCAGCGCTTCCAGGTCCCTAATAACCGCTTTCGACACGCTCTCGTCGTCCCCTTCCCCTCTCTGCTTCCTGGTCTCGATTTTCTCGACTCTCTTCTCGACCGAGTCCAGTTTCTTTTCGACCTTGGGTAGTAGGGAGTTCGCGAGTTCGGCCGATTTGCGGATCTCTTTCAACGTGTTCTTGCGCTGTTCGGACATGTCGCATATATTCTTCCATTTCTTCTCGACGATGTCTACGCCGGTACGTAAGTTTCGAAGGTCGAAGTTTCCTCTCAAAACGTCGGGGTCGTTGAATACCAAATCACAGAGGTTCAGAGTTTCACCCACCTCCCCGCTGACTGTTTCTATATTTTTGTGTATTTCGTCGCGTTCTTGGAATTTCTCGTCGACCGCTCTCGTTGTCAACACTTGAATAATAACCGTAGTGGTCAAGTTAGATTCTATTGTGTGGAGTTTTAGTCTTATCGTGGTCAAACGTTCTTCCAACTGCGTGATGGTCTCGAGAAGTTCACTGATTTTGGATATCCTGGCCCGACCGCTATCTTGCAGTTTGTGCCAACGACCATTAATTTCACTGAGCTGTTTACTTGTCGTCTTACTGAAAGCCTTCTCTTCTTTTTTAGAAAGATCAACAAGGACGCTGCCGGTTTCTGAGAGCCATTCAAATTCACGTTCCTTCATAGAAGTTTCCGCTTCGACGTCAGAAGTTATTCGCCTGATAAGATCTTGCGGGTCGAGGGCCCCTAAATCACTGTTCTGACTAGAAGTTTCGAGACGCGCCTCGAGCGTGGTAAGCCATTCGGCAAACCGAAGCAACCGCGAGTTGAATATCGTATATATTTCCAGGCGCTCTTGCAACCGGTGGATGATGATCGTTAATTGATGTTCTAAATCTGCTCGTTGTTGTCTCTGTTGCCACACTCGTTGGTTGACGATCCTTATATCCTGCGGGCTGAGGCATTCTTTTAGTTGTTCTTGAATGACACTGAGTGCTTCGATTTGATTTTCGGTCTTATCAATCTTGGTCCTTAATTCTGTATATTTTTCTATTGCCTTTTTCAGTTGCGGTCTTGATAGTCTATCTTCGTCTGAGTATGATATGATTTCGTCCTGAGTTTTTGAGTATAATTTGTGAAGATCATTAGTGAGGTTTTCGTATTCACTTATTAGACCGAGTATGCGAGTGAGGAAGTCACGCCATGTGTCTAAACTCGCGTTCAGGTTGTCAACTCGCTTTACGATGCCCGCGTACTCCATTCTTACGGAAGCTCCATACGTTTCCTCTGTAAATTCTAAAAGTTTCTTGAGATTACTGGATAGTTTTTCGACTTGCTTACGACCTTCAGGTATTTTATCCGATAGATTCTGTACTTTCGTTAATATTTTGTGTATTCTCTTGATATGGACATATCTCAGTTGCAACTTTTCCTTTTCTCTTTCCATTTCCTTCAGCCATCTTAACAGTTCGATGTAAATCTCCCTGTAGTCATCCCAAGCTGCGATCCTGGTAGATACTTCGTCATGTCGTTCTACTATTCTTGCTAAGGTCTCATTGTGAAGATTCGTCAACGTATCAAATTTCTCAACCAGGTCCTTGTGTTTCGTCTCCTTCTGTTCATTTATTAGTACAGATCGTTGTGAAGCTAGCAAATTCCTGTGTACTCTGCATAAGCGTCGATGTTCAGTTAAGTTTTCATAATCTGCGGGTACAGAGCCTGACAGGAACGATTGTAAATCCTGTAGGTATTCGTGCCACAACCGCAGAGCAGTTGCAGCGTCTCCTGATCTCACCAGAGCCGTAGACAACCTGTGGTAATGTAGGAAGGTATCCCTGA
>JALPQI010020851.1:0-21387 GCA_025490895.1 Thaumatotibia leucotreta | reverse complement strand
ATGAACCATAATTATTTTGGCTCCATGCTTGTGACAAAATGTAGTAGTATTTGAAAATAAAAGTTTAAACTGAATACAGTTTACAAAAGAAATATTACGAATAATGCTTAGGAATGATATTTCACTTGTCTAACATTAACATACGCTATGTAATAAATCTCTTACAAACAATTTTATTTAGGTATATGAAACTTATGCATACTATAAAATCCTTCTAGTTTATGTAATACATTTACACACCTATTATTTCCTGATTACTCATTGATTGTGAATCGTCATCATTATCACCATCATCGCCTTCTAACAAAGTCTCAATCATTTCTTCACTCATTTCGGCATCCGGCATTTTATCATCATTGTCTTGTTTATCATTGTTTACATCTTTTATATTATCATTTACTTGTTTGTTATCGTCAGATCTAATTTCAGATGATGACGTGACGCCGTCTTCGGTTTGTTCTTTAGTATCTTCTTTCGTATGTTCTCCAGAGCCGTTGACAGGTTTGTTCTCAGGCGTTTCTAAGGATTCATCCTTATTGCAACTAATTGGACTTTTGTTATTTTCAATATTATCACCGCCTTGTTCTTGATGCTTATCGTCTACATCCTCTACTTTAGGACTAGCGTTTTCGGTTTCTTTATCTTCATCGGTAGACATGTTATTATTTTCGCTACCTTGATTATTATCATCATTATTAAGAGGATCCGTCTCTTTAGGTGATGTATCGTCTTTTTGGAGTGATGCATCATTCTCGTCGGCTTGGTCAGTGTCATTGCTTCCGAGTGGATCAACTTCTTCAGATTTTGATGCTGTATCATTCTTTTCACTGGATTTATCGTCCATTTCCTCGTTCGCTTTCAAAAAGTTATCATCCACCATTTCAATTGACTTCTCACCACTATCATTCAGTTCGCTGTTACTCATTGCACCTGTTAAATCAACTTCTTGCTGGTCAATGGAATTTGTATCGTTTGCATTAGAATCTACTGAATTCTCATCTATGAAAATAGGATCGTCATTTTCTGCTGGGTTAGGTAATATTTCGACATCGTCGTCGTCGTCATCATCATCACTGATATTGTTAGTATTATTCCCGGTTTTTTTAGCCAAGTACTGTTTAAATCCCTTGTTCAGGTTGTCTCGAATCTCATTAAATCTGGTGGTGGAAGTGTACAACAACCGCTCAAGTGTTCTGTGTAAGCCCCGCATTTCATTGACAGTGCGTGTTCGCAAGTGTACTGTCGTTGCATCTTTCTTCAATTTGCTTAATCGCGATAAAGAATATTCTAAGGCATCAAAGGCATCGATTAAATTGTATCTGTACCATTCAACAGGAACTTCTAAGTTGCATTCTCTTGTCACAGTTTCCGTTCCTCGGTTTACTTTGACAGCGTTAGGGGTGCGCTTCGCATTCCTAACGTTGTCATTTGCTCGAGTAGCAGGCACGCGCACTGGTTTAGGAACAGGAGTCGCATTTTTAGGGCGAACTGTGCTAAGCTTTGCTGAATACATCGCGCCTTTAGGCACATTTTTAGTAGCAGTTTCGGTGACGGCCACTATAGTTGCGGAATACCCGCCAGGCATGTTTGGATTAGCATTGATAGCAAATATCCTACCATCTGGTAACCTATACATTTTATTGGAAGACAGGGTTTGCGGATCAACGCGGAACTTCAGTCCTCCGGTTTGAGCATTGACAGTGACATCGTTTTCAGTCATTTGTATAATATTATCAGCCGAGAGGTCTGGCAAGCTGTTCACAGTACGGGGAACTAATGGAGGTGGCTGGCTTATCTTAGGAGCATTATTAATAGGTGTTATGCATTGTACATCGTCATCAGCAGCATCCTCTGTGACCTGCAAAAAATTAAAATGTTGATTATCACGCTGATAAATTGCCAAAACGATTTATGTTTGATAAATTAAAACTTTGAAAACACTACAAGAAGTTTACTGTATTTACCTCACATAACGGCTCCAAAGGAAAATCTGGTGTACAAACAACATCATCTTCTTGGACATTATTACTCATTGAAGCTACAGCCGCCATGTCCAATCCCTGCAACATACAATATTGTTTACAGTGTGTTCTCATCCTAAATGTAGAACGCTAAATACAAAGACAAATTGTTTACTAGCAGAAGTAGAACTTGAGAATGGAAACTACGTCCTGTGAATGAATAGCAATCCCAATTTTATATTAAATTTCAATACATTTATTAAGTGTCAGTATTTTTTAACTGAATAACAATGGATGTTATAAAGCAGAGAACTCAAATTCAGGTATCTTTCTTGTACCTCTTTTTGACAGGATATGATTGGACCTTGTTGCAATGTGAGCTCCTTAGTATTTTTTTAAAGAATAGGTATTAGGAAAATCTGAGTAATGTGTACCTGAGTCAAACTTTCTAAAGACAAATTTATATTATCATTAACAAAGTTATTAAACTGGGCAGCATTGTTGTATCCATTGAATGGACTCATTACTGGAATCGGCAGTTGTGCTGGCCCCTTAGCCCTTATGCGAATAGGCGTGCTGTTCATGGCCTTGCGATCGGCCATGAATCGAATAGGATTTAATATATTTGGTGCTGAGGACATCTGAAATAGGAAAATAATAACAAGATGAATAAATACAAATTTATGTAAATAACCGGGTCCACACAAGCTCGTTCAGTATGGACGTGCCTGGTCTGCTACTACAAAATTATCATATTTCGAGCAAATTTGTCTCTGTTATTCCAGCAAAGGCGTCATTAGTGTGACTAGTGATGTGCCGTCGGGTAATTTCACACTTTCCGTAATTCTCATTGGAGAACTTTACCGTAAATTACCGAGAATTACGGTAACTTTCTCCCATAGTATTTTTTTTCTATGCAATGTGCATATGAATATTTTGTCTGCATCGTATTTTATATTACTTTATGTGGTACATTTAAGTATCATAATGCTATTTTACTAATGACAGGGTTTTATAGGTGATTTTGGACGTTCAAGCAGGTAAAATAGGTACTCGTATAAACCCCTTACTTGACCCGTAAGCGGTAAGCGGCTTTACCAAAGGTTTTCTTATCGGTAGCTGAGTATTCAATTACCTAGGATTTAAAATAGGCAATTGTGATTATGAGCCTGTGATACCCTTTTCTAAGAATTATCTGGGAATAGGGTGTAAATTTTATTCAATTATAATGCTGAATTCAGTCAGTTCATATTGAAGCGACGTGCTGTCAACACAACTGTTAGTGATATTTCAACAATGAGGCCAAGAGTAAAGTGCTAGAGTATTTTAGGCAAAGTACTGAAAATGATCCTGTTTCTGTTCAGGATCAGAAGCCGAAGAAATGCCGCAAATTAAGAATTAAAATTCCCATACAAATTTATGAAAATAAAAAAAATCGTTTCTATTCCTATCCAACAATCCTACCCTAGTACCAATAATTTTAAAGAGACAACTTACTGCAAAAAAGAAATCAAAGAAAACTGTTTTCCTACATTTACTATGGGAAAAAAGTGAAATTTAATTTTGATTTATATTACTGTTTATTCATGTTGCTAATAATGTTTTCATACAGTTTTGACTTGATGACTTCCAGCCTCCCGAACAAGCTGGATTCCGAAAAGGCTATAGTACCATAGACCACATACATACGCTGCGGCAAATTATACAGAAGACCGAGGAGTATAACTTGACATTATGCTTAGCGTTTGTGGACTATGAGAAAGCTTTCGATTCGGTAGAAATATGGGCAGTGCTTGAGTCTCTTCAGCGATGCCACATTGACTATTGGTACATCGAAGTGTTGAAGTGTTTGAATAGCAACGCCACAATGTTGGTCCGACTACAGGAGCAGACTACGAAGACAATTCCGTTGCAAAGAGGCGTAAGGCAGGGCGATGTTATATCTCCGAAACTGTTTACTGCCGCAATGTAAGATGCCTTTAAGCTCCTGGAATGGCAAGGACTTGGCATCAATGTGAACGGCGAAAACATCACTCACATTCGAAGTTGTTGACTCTTACATCTACCTAGGACAAGTAGTCCAATTAGGTAGGCCCAACTTCCAGAAAGAGGTCAACCGCCGAATCCAACTCGGTTGGGCAGCGTTCAGGAAACTACGCGATGTCTTTTCGTCCGACATACCTCAGTGCCTTAAGACGAAAGTCTACAATCAATGTGTGTTACCAGTTATGACTTACGGCGCCGAAACGTGGTCCTTCACCATCGGCCTCATCTCTAAACTCAAAGTCGCTATGGAGAGGGCTATGCTCGGAGTTTCTCTGCATGATCGAATCAGAAATGAGGAGATCTGTAGGCGAACTAAAGTTACTGACTGACATAGCCCTCCGAATTAGCAAGCTGAAGTAGCAATGGGCAGGCCACATTGCACGCAGAGCGAAAAGTGCTCGAGTGGAGACCACGGCTAGGCAAACGCAGCGTAGGACGTTCACACACAAGATGGACAGACGACTTTACCGTATGCAGGTCGCATCTAACCGGTACATGTGGAGGTCCAGAGGGGAGGCTTATGTTCAGCAGTGGACGTCTTATGGCCAAGATGTTGATGATGATACAGTTTTATTGTCATTTAGCATGGGAGGAAAAAATTGCGTGACAGACATTATAATTAAAGTTTCCCTTATTTTCCATAGTAAATGTATAAAAACCATTTAATTATAACGTTTTTGTATTGTCCTTGTTATTTTTTTATGTAACTAATTATTTAAGAAACTTGCAAGATATAATTTCACGGTAAGTATTCTGTTTCTTAATGATTTTGTGGAATTTAATTATTTTATTCATACTAAAAACTCTGTTTTTAATTTTATTTTATGTATACATATACCGCAAGCTTTATTATGAACCATTATTGCCCATTTTATCACAATGTTTAATTTATATAACAAAAAAATACCAATTTGCGTTGTAAAAATTCTCTGAAGAAAATTCGCGGAGAACGTTCTCCGTAATTTACGCCGGTAATTTACCGTAATTTTGGTAATAAACTAGTTCCACTAGTCACATGTTTATGTAATTTTCAGGTCAGATTATTATTACTAAATTAAGTACTATTCTGGAAAAAAATACGAAAAAAGTAATAACTTAAAACACTTTCTCCATAATTACCCGCCCGGAGAACTTTACCGAGAAAGTTACCCGATAGTTCTCTTTGTTCTCGTAATTTACGGTAACGGCACATCACTAAGTGTGACAGAGACGCATGCTCGAAATGTGCGAACTTCGAAGTTCGCGGAGGCCTACTGGCCTGTGGCATTCGCTTGTTCATGCTTCGGGCGAGGCACGTCAATGTCCTCGCGGACTCGTGTGGGCCCGGCTTATAACAGTTATAATAAAATAAATAAAAAAAAAAATTTAAAACAATTCGTACACGTTTCATCCGGTTGATACTGTGGCTAAAAATTCTTTTGAAGTAAAGATTAGTCTGCCTGAGTATGACCCCTATCCTATTGTATAACACTCTGACCCATATTATTATAGTTTTACAATATTTTTTTTCTTTATTATTAGTCCATACCCCGTAATCGAACCGGCAAATCTGTAGCAAATGTGCGTTAGGGTTGTCACTACTACGAATACAAAAAAAACACCGTGGCAACAGTATTCAGTGTTCTATCGATCTTCAAAATAAATTATCACATTTTTATTATTTGTTGCACTCAAATTGCGTCGCCTTCTTGTGTAAATCCATTTTAAACTCAAATACATCTACGGTCAATGGTAAATAATTTAAATATGTATAATTTTGAAATGTATTTATTTATTATTGTTTGTTATTAACTCAGTTTCTTTTAAAAGATAAAACATAATGCCGTAGCCGCAGCATAATCCGGATTGTTTTTTTAAACCGTCTTTAATTTGTGGTAGTTTTCCTGTTAAATTAAAGCCTAGATCTGGAAAGCTTTTATTCTGTGACATTTTCACTAACCATACGTTTTGGATTTTGTTATTTATGGAATAATACTGTTTATGTTAATATTAATCATACATGCAGTAGAGTAAGTAAATTCGTCATCGTAATCGCCAATCTGTCAAATGCTACGGTTTTGCTACATCCGTGCGTGGTATGATTATTAATTACATATAAGCTATGGATAATATAGTTAGAACATATTAAATATTTTGCAAATAATCTTAGATCCTAAAGATTGTACAAAACTAAAACATTGTAACTTAAAATATTTTTTATAAATAAGCAGGTCAAATTTTAATAATTTGTTTATTTTTGTTCTTTATGTAAGTGAAATATTACTTACCCTTATTTTTTTAGGCATTGGTGAGAAACCACCATAAGGTTTAGGGCCTGATGCCACAGTTATTGGATTTTTGAGGAAAAGAGGTTTCTGTTTTGGACTTAATGATCTTTTTGCTGCTTTCTTCTCATTTTTAACATCATCCGCGTTAATTGATGCAAACTTCTTTACCTAAAAAGGGACAATAATAATGAGTGATTAATAAAGCAAGTCAACCAGAAACAAAAAAAATAAATCCAAAAGACAAATGGTCTTTCTTCCAAAAAGTGATGTCTTCATGAGAAAGCATTTTTATAAAGTAGGTTATTAAACAACACAACAAAAACTCTGCACCTCTCGATGCACCAATATATTTAAAAGTTCCATGTGTCAGGTTCATCAACTTGACATTTGAACATTGTCACACTGACACGATCTAGATTTAAGTAATAGCCCCGAAAATGTATCACAGAACCATGTAAAAATTAAAAATTTTACTCCATCTCATGCAAAAGGCTCCACTCCCATAGCATTTTATGGGAGCATAAAACTAGACAACTTATATACATATATATTGAACCACCTGACTAAATGCAACATTTTACTGCTACCACACTTTCCTGTATTTTGCAACCCTATTCCTATCAAGATGAGGGAAGTCATTCCAAATATTGATTTGCTTGGGCCTTCCTATTTACTACACAGGATTGAACTGCAGTGTTAGCTTCCTTTATTACGTGGTATATGTTACTTGTTTTAAAATTTAACAATACCTGAATAGTGGGGGGTATTTTAGAAATAACTGCTGCAGCTGCTTTTTTTGCTGATAGTTCGGCTTCCTTTTTTTCATCCTTCTTTTTATTATCAAGTTTTTCTCGTCTCTTTTTATTCCTACAGCAATCTGAGAGATCTCTATTACAATCAGTTGTGTATTTCTCCTTTAAAGTAGGATCTTGTGTAGCCATGGTAATCCTGCAATAACAGTAACAATTTTTTTTTACAATTGTACTGGAGGTTTATATTTAACCACTTCTGTTATTTGACAATCTATTTTCTTGTATGTTCAAATTGTTCAAGCACAAGAACAGCAGATAGTAAAACTAATGATTATTAAGTTCAGCAGTATTATCTATTTATTAAATATTTTTCTGAAAATTCATACATGACATTTGTCAATGAGGCAGTGTATTCATAGGTTAACCCCAGTAGTGCATCAATCTATTTCACCCTTAGGTGCATATGGTATCATACATTTTAATTCTGAAATGACTTGTGTAAACAATCAATGCCAATTAGAACTCTGTTGCTCAGTGTGTCAGTCGCAATTGATTACTTATTTCGACATGTGTCATTTCGGTCGTATCATTTATGATACTGTATGCACCTAAGGGTTAATATAACTAATGCATATCCACATTCTGCCCGCCCTACTTAGTTTGAGCACAAAGTACCCAAATATAGAGGGTCTGTTTCATAGAAGGCTCAAATAGTTCGGAATATGTTACAATAGATGTCACTAGGAGCACGATTGACTAGTAATAGATTTAGTTTTATTTGAAATCCAGATATTTACTACCTGTTAGTGCACAGTTTTAATTAATTTAGCATCATACATCGAAAATAGTCAAAACCACCCTTTCTAGAAGAGTAAATTAGTAAATAAAAAAATTAACTATTTTTGGAATAAATTTATTTCAGCGCCATCTATTATTGCACGTACATATTTTTATGCGTTTTTCTCGATACGCGTCAAACAGTACACTACTCGAGTCTTGACAGCAATAATCTATAGATGTCGCTAAACAAAATCTTGCATATTAGGGTGGGTCACTGATGTATGAAGAAAAAAAAAGTATTTGTTTTTTACTAGTAACAGTTGTCAATAGTTCCGTAATTAGGTCGACAAAGAGTGTGCAAAATTATTTGGCCATCGGAATTAATTTTCTGCCTCCGGATCTGATTGAAAGATTTCATAGAAACTTCAGTACATTTTGTACTGACCACAGTTGATATCTATGTTTTTACTTTTTATTGCAACATGAGCTATGTTTGAGTATTGTGTTTACCTGGAAATAGCTTTTCTATAGTTATGGAGTCAAAAGAGACGAAAAAAAAGTCGAAAATAATAACTTTTTTTTTTGAAGTTCCATACATTTTAGGAAAATTACTAATCAAATCCGGAGGCAGAAAAACTTAAATTAAAAATATAATAAAAATAAGAGTGATAATCAAATATCAAATGACACGGTTTTGTTACTATTATCTTCAGAAAATCGAAATTTTTGAAAAATGACCCACCCTATTGCATATATTGATTTTAAATGTTTAAGGAGGTCTAAAAAACCGAAAAACTAATAAATACATACAAAAAAAAAGTAAAAAGTCCCTAAATCGCTAATAATAACAAAAAATACATACATTACAAGTCATATGCTAGGATTTGAACCCGTAACATAACAACTGATAACAATAAATAGCTGAGAGCCTACCGCGAAACACGTACGAAGTGTTGCCTCTCTCTCGCACTCGTGAATTCCACTATAAGTGTGACAGGGAGGCAACACTTCTTTCATTGTTCGCGGTAGGGCCTCTGATTAGGGTATATCCGAATTATATAACAGATTCATTGCGGCGCGGCGTTGCCGTTTAGTTGTCAGCATTCACTTTGCTTTACCGTAATTTGACGAGCTGGCAACAAACGAAACGAGAGCCATAGAAAATTGAAGGTAATCTGAGCATTGCATTCTGTTTCTATTCTACGCTTCAATACCAAACTCACATAGCGAAATAATAATTAAACTCTTACTAATGGCACTCTATCAATATCATTGGCAATAAATAGCTCTCTACTCTGTCCAACATCCAACAAACTCTGTAAGAAAAAAGGGCTAATACTAATTTTCTCTTATTGTGTCTACATTTTTTGAATTTGCCATTTGTGTCCATTCTAAGATCCAAGATGGCGGGAACTTTTTTTGCAATTTTCATCATTGTACTCGTTTCTGACTAATTCGCATACGTGGAATATCATTTTTGGGTCCATTCTAAGATCCAAGATGGCGGGAACTTTTTATTTTGCTATTTTCATCATTATACTCGTTTCCGACTAATTCGCATACGTGGAATACGATTCCCGGGTCCATTCTAAAATCCAAGATGGCGGGAACTTTTTTTTGCAATTTTCATCATTGTACTCGTTTCTGACTAATTCGCATACGTGTAATACGATTTCCGGGTCCATTCTAAGATCCAAGATGGCGGCTACTTTTTTTTTTGTAATTTTCATTATTATACTCGTGTCTGACTAATTCGCATACGTGTAATACGATTTCCGGGTCCATTCTAAGATCCAAGATGGCGGGAACTTTTTTTTGCATTTTTCATCATTATACTCGTTTCTGACTAATTCGCATACGTGGAATACGATTTCCGGGTCCATTCTAAGATTCAAGATGGCGGGAACTTTTATTTTGCAATTTTCATCATTATACTCGTTTCCGACTAATTCGCATACGTGGAATACGATTTCCGGGTCCATTCTAAAATCCAAGATGGCGGGAACTTTTTTTTGCAATTTTCATCATTGTACTCGTTTCTGACTAATTCGCATACGTGGAATATCATTTTTGGGTCCATTCTAATATCTAAGATGGCGGGAACTTTTTTTTTGTAATTTTCATCATTATACTCGTTTCCGACTGATTCGCATACGTGGAATACGATTTCCGGGTCCATTCTAAAATCCAAGATAGTGGGAACTTTTTTCTTGCAATTTTCATCATTATACTCGTTTCCGACTAATTCGCATACATGGAATACGATTTCCGGGTCTATTCTAAAATCCAAGATAGCAGGAACTTTTTTTTTGCAATTTTCATCATTATACTCGTTTCCGACTAATTCGCATAAGTGGAATACGATTTCCGAGTCCATTCTAAAATCCAAGATGGCGGGAACTTTTTTTTGCAATTTTCATCATTGTACTCGTTTCTGACTAATTCGCATACGTGGAATATCATTTTTGGGTCCATTCTAAGATCTAAGATGGCGGGAACTTTTTTTTTGTAATTTTTATCATTATACTCGTTTCCGACTGATTCGCATACGTGGAATACGATTTCCGGGTCCATTCTAAAATCCAAGATAGTGGGAACTTTTTTCTTGCAATTTTCATCATTATACTCGTTTCCGACTAATTCGCATAAGTGGAATACGATTTCCGAGTCCATTCTAAAATCCAAGATGGCGGGAACTTTTTTTGCAATTTTCATCATTATACCTACTCGTTTCCGACTAATTCGCATACGTGGAATATCATTTTTGGGTCCATTCTAAGATCCAAGATGGCGGGAACTTTTTTTTGCAATTTTCGTCATTGTACTCGTTTCCGACTAATTCGCATACGTGGAATACGATCAAGATGGCGGGAACTTTTTTTTTGCAATTTTCATCATTATACTTTTTTCTGACTAATTCGCATACGTAGAATACGATTTTCAGGTCCATTCTAAGATCCAAGATGGCGGTAATTTTTTTTGTAATATTTGTCAATGTACTCGATTTCGACTAATTTATAAACGTGGAACCCTAATTTGGGGTTAATTTAATATCCAAGAGTTTTTATATTTAGCATGTTCTTATGAGTAGCGGAAATGCAGTACGTATAATGAAAAAAAAAACTGCACAAAAGTTCAAAAAAGGTGCCACCATTTTGTATCTTACAATTGATGTACTTTTGGGCAGTTTATATCATTAAAGATACTCCATTTCCAATACATATACGTAAATAACCTTAGATCTTCAATTCGCCCTAAATTCGGGTTCCACGTTTGTAAATTAGTCGAAAACAAGTACAATGATAAAAATTACAAAAAAAAGTTCCCGCCATCTTGGATCTCAGAATGGACCCCAAAATCGTATGTGAATTAGTCAGAAACGAGTATAATGATGAAAATTGCAAGAAAAATGTTCCCGCCATCTTGGATCTCAGAATGGACCTGGAAATCGTATTGCAAGTATGCGAATTAGTCAGAAACGAGTATAATGATGAAATTTACAAAAAAGTAGCCGCCATCTTGGATCTTAGAATGGACCCGGAAATCGTATTACACGTATGCGAATTAGAAACGAGTACAATGATGAAAATTGCAAAAAAAAGTTCTCGCCATCTTGAATTTTAGAATGGACTCGGGAATCGTATTCCACGTATGCGAATTAGTCGGAAACGAGTATAATGATGAAAATTGCAAAAAAAAAGTTCCCGCCATCTTGGATCTTAGAATGGAACCAAAAAAATTATTCCACGTATGCGAATTAGTCGGAAACGAGTATAATGATGAAAATTGCAAAAAAAAAGTTCCCGCCATCTTGGATTTTAGAATGGACCCGGAAATCGTATTCCACGTATGCGAATTAGTCGGAAACGAGTATAATGATGAAAATTGCAATATAAAAAGTTCCCGCCATCTTGAATCTTAGAATGGACCCGGAAATCGTATTGCACGTATGTGATTTGTCAGAAACGAGTACAATGATGAAAATTGCAAAAAAGTTCCCGCCATCTTGGATCTTAGAATGGACCCAAAAATGATATTCCACGTATGCAAATTAGTCAGAAACGAGTATAATGATGAAAATTGCAAAAAAAGTTCCCGCCATCTTAGATTTTAGAATGGACCCGGAAATCGTATTCCACGTACATGCGAATTAGTCGGAAACGAGTATAATGATGAAAATTGCAAAAAAAGTTCCCGCCATCTTGGATCTCATAATGGACCCGAAAATTGTATTCAACGTATGCGAATTAGTCAGAAACGAGTATAATGATGAAAATTGCAAAAATAAGTTGCTGCCATCTTGGATCTCATAATGGACCCGAAAATTGTATTCAACGTATGCGAATTAGTCAGAAACGAGTATAACCCAACTCTGTCAGGAATAACTAGGTACACTCTTCACGCTTCAAGTTCGTCTGTATACTCATTTTCACCCTGTATAATTATGTATGTAACACCCTGTATGTATACGTATGTATCTATCGGATCTATGATCACTTTGTATAACTATAAAACGAAACGAAAGAGCTCGTGATTCTGATTAGAAAAAATGTATAAAAGTCCATATATGGAAAATTTTATAAAACGACAACAAAATAAAAACCCGCCCGTTTGCACCTTGTAAAACACTGTTATTACAAAATCAAAGATTATGCGCAACAAAAAAATAAAAAAACAAAGTTTGAAAAAAAAGAAATAAAAGAACATTTTCAGCGCGTATAGTTAGGATTTGAACCTGGTACCACTGCTTCACAGCCGAACGCATGGACCACATTACCAACCTCCCTATATCGTGGTACGGCAAAATATGCTATGTGTTGCAAGTGATCATGCGTTTCGTTCGTGGCAAGGTAGTGTAAACTGTTTCAGAGCCATCTGTGCCAATGGACGAACAACAAAGGTAGTGTATATACTGTTTCAGAGCCATCTGTATGCCATGCTCACGAACAACCGTGGCGCCGTCTAGTAGTGACGACATTTCAGGTGGATGCATTTTAATGTATGGTGCTGATATATCTACTTAAACTAAATAATCTCTGGTTTGAGCTATTGAAATTTTAACTAAATGAATATAAAAAGTATAATATAATTAATTTAACAAAAATCAAATAGGTATGTCCTTTAGTAATTGTAATGGGCAGGATGAGGATATGATAAATGGGTATTCATTGGCAGGTAAAATACCCCTTATAAATACATAAAGAGCCACAACCAAGGACCAAATATTTGTGATAAATAAATACACAAATAATGACCATGTCAGGATCCGAATCCGGTATCTGCAGCTTTACAGGCATGGATATTAACCAATTCCAGTTACGTGGATTTGCCTTATGGGTGTTGTGTACTCGGTAGTGCACTATCCTCGACTAAATGCAAATTAATTTTATATTATTTATAGTTACATACCTGTTCTTCAAATCACAATAGCGCAGTAGGGCCCAACATGCAGCACGGAGATCCCACAATGATCTATTGTTACATTTGAAACATTTCCAGTCATCAGTGTTTTCAATTTCTTTAATTTTTGAAATACCCAAGTTGCGTTTGATGCATTTCTGGAAAAAAATTATTTAATAAATGGGCAACATTGTTTGCAATAATATGGACATGGCTCCAAAGTTGATTAAATGTAAAATTAACAATGACGCCCATTTGTCTGATCTCTGAATCTTAAAAATAGCTTTAAATAAGCAATTCATTTGAATTAAATTTTGTTAACTGTAATAGCAAAGACAAAATGAACACATTAGATTTTCTAATTACATTGCACTAATTCACTCCATACAGGACTATATAATAATATTTACCGCACAAAACACATGAGGGCAATCCGAACAGCAATAGACTTGACCACCTTGTCCACACCAACGACAATAAAGCTCTGAACCATCATCTCCTTTCTCAAATTCTCCACTGTTATAAAATGCAAAGCAGCTGTTGCATACTAGTGTACGGAGCATAGGGTGCATCCTCATCCTATTTTCATTACTTGCTGAACACCCAAGGTGACGATCACAAGCTGTACAGTGCATCCGGTGATTTTTCACTGTATTTAAGTCTGAAATACCAATTAAGCATGTCAAAAAGCTAATAAATATATGTCTAATACTTCTTCAAATTAGGTAGAAATCTTATTAGATTTCTTTATTTCCTCTCTTACAATTTGCAATGGAATATATTATTCTAAAACCATACTTAGACATACCTTAGTTAGAGATAATAAGAAAATTATACATTCTGGGTCATTCCTAAATGTTTATGTGAACAAAGATTAAATTATTTCACTTAGGTACAAAAAAGAAACTAGTTACATGTCCCTAATATTCCTATTATAGGTAAAGGCGATCAATTATTTCATAAAAATACCTTGAAATACATTTGTATAAAATGTTCTTTCATCCTCAGGAATATCTTCATCAAAATCAACATCTTTCGGCTCTGAAACGATTGTTGACACGTTAATTTATATAAAAGAAGTTATTAAACACAAATTAATTAGATTTCATTATTTAATATTCATCACCAGGGAAAGGCGGGAATTTAACATCATCCTCTCGAGCCGGCATTTGAGAGTCAGGAGAATTTGACTCGTTTCTGGAAGTCTCACTCATCATGAAAGTTTGATAGCGCTTTCACTCTTACACCAAACGAAACATTTATGAAAGCGTAGTACGATCCATGCACTATTGTGTTTTCTAGGAAATCTTATAAGGGATAAGCAGAAAGTTTTCAATTAATACACAGCACAGAATATCGTGAAGAGTTCCGCCATTTTGGCATTTTTGTGAATTGACTTGACTGAAATTGAAATGAAAGTTTTGGACCATAGACTAAGCGTACAGATACAATAGAACTAAATGACATCATAACTTGGAAATTGTGTGTGTGTTGTGCGAGGGGCCGCACATAGTGTGCCACTAATAGGGATAGACATAGTCACTTACTACTAAGAAGAAAGTGCCACACAGGCACTTAGTGACGTATTCAATGCATTTGTCTGGCACTTACATTTAGCATCTAATGCACACACACACAAAAAATAGTGGCACAGTGATAAGGACGGACGATTATCGTTCCTTTTCACTTCCACTAGTAAAAAGTTTCATAAGACCATCCCTTTCGTTCTTGCTATTATTATAACGTTGTCAAATCCATATTAATCCTACATTCATGGTGTTGTGTGAATTATGTTGAAGTGTAAACAAAAATTAAGCCTTTGCGTACGTTGTTTCCTTGTGTCTCCGTCGGTCTAGCCTGGCCGCACACACACGCTAACTTTTAATCTAATCTTAAATGCAGAAAGAGAGAGCAATATATACAACGGTTTCTTTTTTCCATTTTCAAACGGACACACTAGCCGCGTTCTCCAGGTTGGTTATGTTATGACGTTTTTGAAATATGACAGATAGTAATGACAGATAATATCTGTAATATAATATTTCATTCATTCATTTTTCTTATCTGTGCTAGCGAATGACGTGACGCTAGAGGCCGGAGGCTAGAAAGAAGCTAGTAGTATACCGGATAACCGGATTGGCTAGGTACGCGATGAAGTTACGGTCGTGTGTTTATCAAATTCATTGTCGTGTTTGAACAACAGCTGCAGTATTTTTTTGCCGCAGTCAGTTTCATGTGTTAACCAATTGTGACGGTGTTTGTGTTTTAAGTTATAAATATCATATTGCATTTATAAATGTTCAGTTTTTTGTGTGGGGTGATAAGTTTTCGGACGAGTGATAAAAATATTAGGACTTACAAATTCTCAAAATATTTACGTAAGATCGTAAATGGGTGATATTAATGAAAGAGTGTGAAAATAAAACGCTATTTTACTAAATTATTATATGAACGTTACAATTACAAAATGACTGTAACTTATACCGGTGAAGTTGCAACTTGTCGCGGATTCGGGACCTTTTTGAAACTTTTATATAGGTAAGATTTTTGTATTTATAATGTCAGGCGTACAAGGCTTTTGGCCGCTACTTCGTCTGCGTAATTATAGTATAAATTTCACACATTAATCACCACTTAACTAAGGGTTTACCCCTGCCTAGGCTAGAGCTAAATTCCATTTTCATGTTCATTGGCGATTGATTTTCTGTTATAAAGTCCACCCCATTTCTACCTTTTTATTACCCTCATATCTGAAAAGCTGGGCACTACAAATTGTTTTGTAATAATAATTTTCCTCGCAAAAATTTACGATTCCATCATAATATTATACAATACCGGTTGCAACAAAGGGCTATAGGTACCTATGCTAGACTAATGATAAGATAGCATGTTACCATGGTACAGTCGAGTGCATTAATATATAGACACATTTGTAAGGGATCAGTATGGAGAAGTGTATATATATTAATGCCCTTGACTGTACCTATAAGCCGATAGCCATGCGATAGCCCGCAGACTGACCTATTGCCCTACCGCGAACTACGAATTCCGTTTTCAGGGATTTGTCTGTGACTCTGTGCTCAGTGTTACTCTATGACGCCTTCGTTGGAGTGACAGAGACAAATTCAAATTTACGAACTTCGGTGTTCGCGGTAGCTGCGGTACCTGCACATTAGGGCCCAGGCCTGCTACCGCTAACATAGAAGTTCGCAAATTTCGGGGATTTTTCTCTGTCAATCTAATGACGCCTTCGTTGGAGTGACAGAGACAAATCCCCAAAATTTACGAACTTCGGTGTTCGCGGTATCAGGCCTGCACCTGCACATTAGGTCCCAGGCCTGCTACCGCGAACATCGAAGTTCGCAAATTTCGGGGATTTTTCTCTGTCAATCTAATGACGCCTTCGTTGGAGTGACAGAGACAAATCCCCAAAATTTACGAACTTCGGTGTTCGCGGTATCAGGCCTGCACCTGCACATTAGGTCCCAGGCCTGCTACCGCGAACATCGAAGTTCGCAAATTTCGGGGATTTTTCTCTGTCAATCTAATGACGCCTTCGTTGGAGTGACAGAGACAAATCCCCAAAATTTACGAACTTTGGTGTTCGTGGTAGCAGGCCTGCACCTGCACATTAGGTCCCAGGCCTGCTACCGCGAACTTCGAAGTTTGCAAATTTCGGGGATTTTTCTCTGTCAATCTAATGACGTCTTCGTTGGAGTGACAGAGACAAATCGCAGAAATTTACGAGGCCTGGTACCGATTAGGCTTTTTTCTCGAATCTCGACCCCCTAAGGCAAACATTGTTTCAGCTTATATTCGAAATCAAAAACTACCTATTTTCATACACAGCTGCCATCCATTCAAAATCCATAAAAAAAATCTTCGGGGAAGACTTGGACACTTTTCATGTGAAGCAAAGTGAGGACACTTCATTGAAGGGTATGTAGCATTCGTAATTATGGGAGTATTCGTACAGTGACCATATCTCCGCTATCCGACATGCAAACATGTTAAATATTTTTATGTATAATGTTCACTAATATGTACCTATGCATAACTCACCACCGAGAAGGGATGGAAATACGGCAGCGAGTTTCTTCAAAAGAACTGTCAGTGACAAACGTAATTACATACACTTCATAAGGTACCTAATCTACATACGTATGAAATGCTTCATTTTATTATAGGAGCATTAGGAGGTTACAATCATAAAGTAAGTAGGTACGTAGGTACCTATCCTTACTTCTGTACCTCATAGCCAGACGTACCAAAATCCACAAAAAAGTTCACGTCATTGTACCTATCGCTCATTACATTATTGAAGGCTTATATGCTAAAACGGCGTGAAATTTTTAGTGGGTGTTGAATCTGGCTCTGAGGTACCTATACTGAGTTGCTGGCGCCCGTAAACAATAAACGGTAACTGTTTACAATCGACAATCCGTATTGTTGTTTGCCACATACCTATAGCTGCAATAATCAAAGAGCAGCTCAGCCGCATTCGCAATATTTCCGATTTTTCCTAAAAGGTAGTAGAAACAATATTAGTACGGTCAAATCGTACATAATTTTACCCTAAACTCGCAAATCAAGTAGTATCGCTGCATTTTTGGTATGTTGTTTAGACACCATAGGACAGTATAAAACCATATTTTGCAAGCATAAAAAAGTTGTGCTAGCTGGGTAGTACGTGAAAAACTGCGAAATTTACGGGCATTTTTTAGTTTCTGATTTTTATTTAAAAAACCTTACGTTTTTTGATATCATATGTAAATAAACGTTTAAAGGCTAATAAATTTCCAACAAGTTGAGCTAACATGCATTACCGTAGGTCTTATAGTTTCAGAGATTCGAGACTTTGAAAGTACCCCTTTTTGTAAACTAGATAAAATTTTGTGTTTTGATAACGTTTTCGACTTAATATCGCCTCACCTAATTATGCTACGAAAAACATGCAGTAATGACCTTATAGCGCACTTAATATTCTTTAATTTAAGGGTAAAATTAGGTCAGTGAACTTTGTAGTTGAAAGTATAAACCCGAAATTCCAAAGGCAGGAGGCCCGCTATCTAAGTTTTTCATACAAATCGCAAGTCGAGTTGCAAAGCTGCAATTTTGGTATATTATAAAGGCCTTATAAATATATACGAAAATGCATATTAAAAGAAAAACAAAAAAAGAAGAAAGAACATTAAATTTGAAAGGATTTGAGCTACGTTGCTTCACCGTAAGTTATATATATTGTGAGATACGACATTTCACAAAGTGCCCTTTCATCAAAACATAAACAAATTTTAGGTTACTTTAAAGCTATTCACTAAATATTGGCAAAACGTTCGCGCTAAGGGAAAAAAAGTAATTGTAGATAATAACTATATTAAATTTGAAACAAATTGAGCCGATAACAATTACTGTAAGTCTTATAGTTGGGGGTATGCGAGGCTTCAAAACATGCACTTATTTTCTTAACTTAATGAAGGGCACATTTTGAAATGTCGTATCTCTAAATCTATATAATTTAGGGTAATGCAAGGTAGCTCAAATCCTTTCGAATTTAATATTCTTTCTAAGTTTTTGTAGCAATTAGTATCAAAAAGATAATAGTTTTTTAATTAAACGTCAAAAAGTAAAAGAAGTCCAATATTTTTTCTGTTTTTTTTCGTCCTATGCCGAAGTTCCTTTTTTTGTTTTTCTTGTAATATGCATTTTTGTAAGTCCTTATAGCGCCTTTATAATATACTAAAATTGCAGCTTTGCAACACGACTTGCGATTTGTATGAGAAACTTAGATAGCGGGCCTACTGCCTTTTGAGTTACGCGTTTTTATTTTCAATTACAAAGTTTACTGACCTGATTTTACCCTTAAATGAAAGAATATTAATTGCGCTATAAGATAATTATTTCATATTTTTTCGTAGCATAATTAGGTAAGGCGATATTAAACCAAAAACGATAGCAAAATTCAACATTTTATCTAGTTTACAAAACAGGGTACTATTTGAAGTCTCGAATCTCTGAAACTATAAGACCTACGGTAACGCATGTTATCTCATCTTGTTACTAATTCATTCATCTTTAAACGTTACCTGATACATATTGTCAAAAAACGTAAGGCTTTTTTTATAAAAATCAGAAACTAAAAATAGACAGTAAATTTCACAGTTTTTTCACGTATAACGCAGCTAGCACAACTTTTTTTTTGCTTGCAAAATGTGGTTTTATACTGCCCTATGGTGTCTAAATAACATACCAAAAATGCAGCTTTACTACATGTTTTGCGAGTTTAATATACGATTTGACCGTACTATATGTTTTATGTAAATATTACCTATCAAGTTAAGTTATCACAGAAAAAAGGTACCTATCCAATGTAACTCCGAATATGGACTACTAATTATAGCAGTAGTTAACTTAGGCACTTAAGTAAGCAGGTACTTAACATTGTTAAGTGGTAAGTAATCTATACTTTTAAGGAAAACTTAGGTTTGTGTAAATGTATACCCATGCGGTGCGGTGGTTTTACAGTGCATAATGTACTTAATGGCGTTTAAATACTACCTACTCAGTATCAAATCAACAATAGGGTCATACCTAATACCTACGTGGATAAGTCAACAAAGCGGTCGATCTTATAATATAATCCGCATAAATGGCGTCATCTCTGTATGTAATAATAGATAAACCGAAATAATAGGTATGATCCTTACTTCAAAAGTTGCAAAATGATGATACCTACCTGTACATACTTACTGCTTCAGAGCTTATCTTGTCAACATGTCATTATATCGCTATGTACCACAGAAAAAAGTACGGTCGTTATACTACTGGGTATATAGGCATAGGTACCTACTACTTCCTGATCGCAAAAAATATATTTTATTATAGTGGGATACCATATTCTAAAATTTGACTCTTCATAGTCTTCGACTCCTATAGTCGAGTTTCTATTGACGAAAAGTCTACATCTATAATCAAGGGTCTTTCTATTTATTTAAAAACATAATATTATCGCAGGATTATGTCATCGATCATCGTGTTTCTTTACCTATCCGTGTCACGGACCTAAAATAGTCATAAATTATGTAGATGTTCATAGGTAGTGGTTTGTCCAGCAACTTCGAAAGAAAGAATCGGCACTGTCTCAGACTAATATTTACTATGCGATACGGCGCTTTCTTAGCCTATCGGTATCTGATTGTCCCTTGCTGACAAGGTCAGAGTATGGAAATGTAAACAGATCGTCAGAGACGAACGAGTAAGGCAGAGCACGACGGGATTTTCCGTCTATAAGACAAACACATGTTTACGATCCTTTCTGTGTCTTCTCAGCTTTATTTTCAGCGTAACTGTATAATTATACAGGGTGTTTTTTTTTCGACCGTTCAAATTCTACGTAGTGAATGTGTAGGTCATACTCACCAACTTTTACTATGGGGACAACGTCGAAATCGCGAAAAAAAAATCAGCTGTTTCATACAAATTGGCGGCATTACGCCGGCCGAAATGTATGAAACAGCTGATTTTTTTTTTCGCGATTTCGACTTTGTCCCCATAGTAAAAGTTGGTCAGTATGACCTACACATTCACTACGTAGAATTTGAACGGTCGAAAAAAAAACACCCTGTATATACCTACATATAACCAGTTCTCTCAATAAAATATTTTAAAAATAAAAATTAAACCGCCTTCAAAAATACGCTGGAACTAAAAAGTGCAAAATAATTTTGGTTCCTACCACTTAGGATTTCCTACCCAAACCTTTAAACCTTTTACCCTATTCATTGAAATAAAATATGATTCCTAGGTACCCCACTGATCTCAGTGAAGTCGGTGCCAAGACAAATACGTCCACAGGCTACATCACACTCATATTTTAGGGTTAAGAAATACTCTTCAAAATATTATAAATTAAATCAAAATATTATTAATATTATGAAGTGTGTACGTAATATTATTTAGTTGTTGTTGTTCTGTGTCTTGGCACCGACTTCACTGAGATCAGTGGGGTACCTAGGAATCATATTTTATTTCAATGAATAGGGTAAAAGGTTTAAAGGTTTGGGTAGGAAATCCTAAGTGGTAGGAACCAAAATTATTTTGCACTTTTTAGTTCCAGCGTATTTTTGAAGGCGGTTTAATTTTTATTTTTAAAATATTTTATTTTTTGCTTTTTAGTATAGA
>JALPQI010020848.1:0-19983 GCA_025490895.1 Thaumatotibia leucotreta | reverse complement strand
AAGTGCAAAAAAAATATTTTTTCGACGAGGGTGAAACTAGTTATGAAATGTGCTATTACATGACACCCGATTAATTCCGAGGTCGAATTTAAATATTATGGGTTTCGGTTTTCAGTAACTATTTGACCAACACAAAAAGTTAATTAATGAAAAAAACTGTAAGAGCCTAGAGTCACCCGAAACGTAACAATCTAGAAAATATTGTTTATTTATTTTATAATTAATTACATGCACATACCTAGGTACTTACAATTTCTGTCTGCTTCTGTTAATATTTTGCGATAAGCAAAGCCGCGCGTACGCCTAAATGTGTGACTTCACAAAGAAGATTAAGTAGTGAGTAGCTGATTAATTAATCCTGAACAAAACTCAGAGATTACGTACATTAATGAAAATCCAAGATAATAGTTCCTTCTAGAATAAGGCCGTTTGTGCCAACGAGGTAATGTTACTTGGGACATTTTATTTTCGAGTGTGTAATAAAGTTAGACTAAATATAAAAGTTTACTTTGACTATGGAGCGCCATATGCTTCTTTGTTGGAGCACACGACAGGTGAGCTATTGTAATCAAATCATAATTAATTAGTTCCTTAATTTGAATATTTTTTTCCCTTCTTGTTCTGAAGAAAATGCACAAAATTTAGCGGGCTATCAGTGGAACACGGTGTATAAGACTCATAGAGGTTGGCGGTTTAGTGTGGAGGTGGCTTGTATTAGTTAAAAAAAACAGCACGCTTTTAATAGTACATTACGACACAAGTGCGAAAAACATGAAATTACTACCAGCCATACCAGTACAAAATAAACTTTTTAGTACAGATGGTGCCTTTTTTAGGTTCTAGTGCGAGAAGTGGGTCATTTTACGTCAAGTCCAAAACTTCGGAGGGCCATCTGTGCTAAAAAACGTCGTACGAGACACGTGCAAAAACGAAATTCGTAACTCGTGACGATTTAAAGCACTCCCTATCGGTCGTGTTTTAAAACATCGCCACTCGTTTCGAATTTCACGTTTTTCGCACTTGTGTAGTAATGTACTATTAAAGTTCAGAGCAGTGAAAGTTATTATTTACATTTGCAACTCTATTCTCTAAGTCATTTTTCATTATCTTTTTTTTCCAGATATAATCAGAAAACATGAAACTCCTTCTGACTGTTGTGGCCCTGGCGGCCTTCGCCCACGGCGCTCCCCCTGCCTCCCAAGTCATGGAGATCGGTGCCACCGGCCTATCCGGCAGCATCACCAACATCCCTTTAGTCGAGATCATCGTCAACATGATCAAAGGCGAGGCTGTATCCCCTGGCACCGTCAACGAGCCTGTGGAACAAGCCCCTGAACCAGTGATCGTTGTGGAACAGCCTGAAGTTAACCCGATCGACGTTATCCCTGTTAACCCAGCACCGGTGGCTCCTCAGCCGACCCCCGTTGACGTGATTGACGTTAACCCTATTGATGTAATTCCTGTTAACCCAGCTCCGGCCCCCGTTGTTCCTGAGCCTAACCCTATTGATATCATCTCTGTCAATCCCGCACCGGCCCCGGTCGTTCCTCAGCCTACTCCCGTAGACGTTATTGAGGTAAACCCCATCGATATCATGCCTATCAACCCTGTGCCGGCTCCCGTCGCTCCCCAGCCTACCCCCGTTGACGTCATTGACGTCAATCCTATTGACGTTGCCCCCGTCAACCCCTCCCCCGCGCCCGCGCCTGTGGACGTTCCTGAGCCAAGCCCCGCCGAGATAGTCGTCCCGGCGCCTGAGTCGTCTGAAGGCAGTCAGATCATTAACGTGATGATGAACTTCATCTTCGGCGCGAGCGGATCCCTGTCCTCGGTGGAGGTGCCTGCTGGTGTCATCCCTCAAGTCATCGGCGCTCCCCGTGTCTAAACAAGTTTAAGTTTATATAGTATAATATTATGATGTATAAAGGCAATAAAATTCAAACTTAACCCAGCTGTTACACGTTTACCCCTTGTACTTCTAGTTAATTAGACTATCTGCTACAAAACTGTTTATTAAATAACAATACAAGCCAATTTGTGCGTCTGTTTTTTGTTTTTATTAAATGATCTTGAACAAACATACGTGACTAGCCGTGTGGTGAAGGCAGTAAGAATACATTTGTCACCACCCTAACTCCTCCTGCGGGTGTCGTAAGAGTCGACTAAGGGATTGAAGTGTCACTTACCATTATTTAATAAAAGATTGTTGATGGGCAGCAGCGTCATCATAGTGGACACATTACTGCGATCGCCAATCCGCTGGCCCAGCGTGGCGATTATGGGCATTTACCTCCTAATGCGTCTATACGCATAGTTAATAGGAGAGGCCTACGTCCAGCAGTGGGCTATCATAGGCTGATAATGATGAAACATACGAGCGTACATACTAAGTTGCCCATTTCACATTTCAAAGATTAGTTAATTCGAAGGTTAGATTTCAGGTTAGTGGTGGTATTAAAACATACACATACCTACGTATACAAAACAAAACTATCGCCACATTGTCAACCAAAATGTGGTCGATCACTTTTAGATTTATTACCACGGGATAGCGTCGAAAAGTTTTTTATTGACTGTACCTATTCGTAGTTGACAAAAGTCAATAACGTAAATATGTAAGTCATCGTGTGATCAGTCGAACGGGCCTCAGTAGCCGTACCAAAAATCGGCAAGCAACGGTTACTCGATGCGTATAGTAATCCATCACGCTCGCCCCAATCCATTAGTACGAGCGAGATAGGTTACTTGCTACTTATGTATCGAGTAAACGCTAACATAACCGTTACTCTGGCAACTCATGGTGCGAGTACAGCTATGCAACCATGGCTGAGGGTGTGAATAAAACATAATAGGCTAGGCACATATGGTAAAATTTCTTATTTGAGCTAGAATAATCATCATCATCATCATCAGCCTATAATAATCCACTGCTGGAAGTAGGCCTCTCCTATTAACTATGCGTAGACGCATTAGGAGGTAAATGCCCATAATCGCCACGCTGGGCAAGCCGATTGGCGATCGCAGTAATATGTCCACAATGATGACGCTGCTGCCCATCATCAATCTTTTATCAAATTAAGGTAGCTAGAATAATGCCATGATCTAATTAAGAAAATAAATTGCATTGCTTTTTTTCAAGTAAGTATTTAAACTTTTAATAGGTTACGTTAAATACTGAAAGTAAGTAGGTACCTACTTAGATCAAAACATTGATAAAAAGAAATCAATAGGTTTTTAGGGTTTCGTAGTTAACAAGGAACCGTCCTAGTTTCACCATGTCCGTCTGTCCTTCTGTCTGTCTGTCCGTAGCATAGCTCAGTGGTAAACGAAATTCGTAACTCGTGTCGATTTAAAACACTCTATTGGCCGTGTATTAAAACATCGTCACTCGTTTCGAATGTCATGTTTTTCGCACTTGTGTCGTAATGTACTATTTTGTGATCGAACGTGTATTACCCCGAGATGGTCCCGTTGGCACCAAGTTGGGGTCTTGGAGAAATTGAGGGATTTCTTCAAATTTTATGGGTACATGTATGGCGCTTTTCGTAATTTTCATTAATTTACAAGAATTTGCATTCAGAAAGTAGGATTTGAGGAAACCAATGATGGAAACAAATCGAGTAAGTATCTTGGAGAAACCTTTTTGAAAGTCAAAGTCGGTTTTTTAAATTTTAAATTTGGTGATTATTATTTTGTAGATTCGTTTTGTTCTTTGACTTATTTTTGTTTGTGTAGGGGAGAGTGGGTAGGTTTCGTACAGCGGGAGCATTCGTACAGTGGTCACTCACATCTCACATATCTCCGCTATCCGACACGCGAACATGGTCATATTTTTATGTATAACGGCCACTAATATGCATAACTCACTATCGAGAAGAGATGGAAACATGTCAGATAGTTTCTTCAAAAAAAATTAAAACGTGTTTTTGACACCTCAAAGTAATTATAAGAATCATTTTTGAATGCATTTATTTCAGAAAGCTTTGCTCAGTTACGAACGTAATTAAATATACCTACTTCATAAGCTAATCTTTGAACTACGTATGAAATGGTTTATTTTATGATTAGGATACCGGATATTTTTATTTTTTATTTTAAGTTTTTCGTTTTTGGTTGGGGGTACTTTCGTACAGCCAGGAATGAATGAGAATCCTTACTGTACGAATGTACAGTCGAAGACAAAATAAGGGGTATACAAAAACGTTCAAAATATGTCCCAGTGCACTCTATTTCTGTGTAATAAGAACGTCGTAACATATTTATGAACGGATTCTTTCGATACTTATTTTTGCACTTGACTGTACCCCAATATTTATGTTGAGTGAGAATATTGTTATTTCTAAATGAAGTCGTCGATATATGAAAAAAATATTTGTAAATAAATACAGACAGTTGAAAACAGTCGCATGGGGCGCTTTCTTACAATTTTCATTTTTTGGGAAAAACTATCTGACGTTCTTACCTTACCTTGTATTAGCTCTAAGCCGAACTATTATTAAAGCCAGATAATATAGCCACCAAGCTGCATTGATTTCATAAAAAAATTGTTAGTACTTTTTTTTTTTTCTACTAGGCATAGAGTAAAAAGGGTACGGATCTTCCTCATTTTCCCATACTGTGAAAATCACTTTCGATTTTTTATTTCATTGCAAGTTTGAGAAAAGCACTATACAAATCTCGGGGTTACAGGCCGCGTATCTGTATCTGACCTCAGTACCTACGGCCAGATATATCTATTTGGCCTGTAACCTTTCCTTTCCCGTCCACTATCTATAGTAATGTAGGTACTATTTCTAAAGACAATATTTTCGTTTAATAAAGAAAAAAAATGTGCCCCCCCTCTAACTTTTAAGCCGTAGGTCTAAAATAATGAAAAAAATATGAATAGTGGGCTTATAGAATGTACTATACAGGGTGGTCCAAACCTTAACGTCAAAAATTTTTTTTTAGATTCCTCACGTCATGGGTTATCAGAATATACCCCATGTATGTTAGCCGATTTTTTGTAGTTTTCGAGTTATGAATTTTTGAAATTTTTATTCTTTGAGAAATTCTGGAGTGAAGAAATTTATTAATAAAAAAAACTATTGGGTTTTTTTTAAAGTTTTTTTTGTCAAAGTATTACTACTAAATAAAGCATTTACTGACAAAAAAATTAACGTCCTCACACTGATACAAGTAGGATAAAAAAACACCAAATTCAAAATTTTACGTTAAAAACGCATCAAAACAGCATTAATGTACGTAATTTAAAAAAATAAAACATATCATAAGGATTTTTTGTATTCTAAAGCCTGCCCTAGACCTTAAGCCTTCGTTTTTGACGTCAAGGTTTGGACCACCCTGTATATCTATAATACCAATATTGACATCCTAACTCCTAACTTCTTAGGACAGGATTTTTTGTTAGGCATCTTACAGTTATAGCCAGAACTTACTATTTCCTTGAAATTGTTTTTCCAAACACTCATATAGGTACCTATAGATATAGTTTTCTACGTCTTAGCAACCTCTAAGCGGCGAATCTAAGAAGGGTATCCGGATGGTTTTGTAATAAAAGGTTATTATTTTTATTTTTCGAGTTGTACGGGCATGTTATACAGGGAACTGTGAAAAATGTGTTAAGATGGTCTTTCCAAACAATGTTTCCCATGGGATAGGTATGAACAAACGTACATTTTTTACGACTAGTTAGTTCGAGTTCATTAATATGTATACATTTCTCCATAGTAATTCCTTGCAAATGTGTTTTCATAATCATGAAACTCGTTTCTGGAACTGGAACTGGAAGTTATGAACACTTCTGCACCGGTTGGTATGGAATCAGTATTTTTTTCTTCGTGATATTAATATTTGTTCCATGGGAAACCTTATTCAGAAAGACCATTTTAACACGTTTCTCACAGTTAGGATCACGACCTCGTAATCACCCTGTATACATCCCGTTTTATTTGTTAGGATGCGACACGATAATTCTGCTGTGTTGTACACACCTGATGGAACCCATTCTCTGGCACAGCAATAAATAAATACCCGTGAACCTGTCCCAGCAAGTGTTGAGTATTAATAATAACTACTATACAGGGTGGTCCAAACCTCGACGTCCAAATTTTTTTTTTTAGCATCCTCACGTCATGAGCTATCAGAATATAGGTATCCCATGTATGTTAGCCAATTTTTTGTAGTTTTCGAGTTAAGAATTTTTGAACATTTTTTTTGAGAAATTCTGCAATGAAGAAATTTATTAATAAAAAAAAAACTATTGGGTTTTTTTACTAGTTTCTTTTTGTAAAAGTATTACTACAAATAAAACATTTACTGACAAAAAAATTTGCGTCCTCACTTTGATACAAGTAGAATAAAAAAATCCCAAATTCAAAATTTTACGCTAAAAACGCATCAAAATAGCTTTAATGTACGTAAATAAAAAAATAAAACATATCCCAAGAAATTTTCGTATTCTAAAGACCGCCCTAGACCTTGAGCCTTCGTAAAAGCAAAAAAAAGTGATACTTAATATCGGATATCGGATTTTTCGGAGTAGTCGGTCAAATAAACTTAAAAAAGCCTGAAATTTTAAAGTAGTTAAAAATGAGTTGAATAACTACACAAATTGAATTGTCGTGGTATTTTCTGTCTTTGTTTATTGATAAGAACAACAAAACAGACTAAATTTTACTTTATTTTAAAATTAGAAATTTAGAAGTTTTTTTTAATTTATTTGACCGACTACTCCGAAAAATCCTCATCATTAAGTATCACTTTTTTTTTCAAAAATGCATAACTCGAAAATTACAAAAAATCGGCTAACATACATGGGGTATATTCTGATAGCTATAATTCCGTAAATATGAGAGATATCAGAAAACTTTTAACTCATATCGAAAGTACGTTACCCAACAAGTAAAATTACACTAATAACTTATTTGAAATACAATCAGAAATACCCCAAATATTAACTTCAAAGCCTTCCATACATTTAGCAGGTAACCGTTCATTCAAAGACTAGTTTAATACGAATATTTTTTAATTTAAGAATAAATGTTAGATTAATTATTTCATAAACGGTAGTATTATTATATTTATTATTTTATTACAATGTATTCGTACAAATAACGAATCTCTAACAGTTTTATCTCTTACGACACCCGACATTCTTTAAGGCTGTAAGTGGTCCTACTAAATGTATGGGAGCGTTTTAACTTAGTATTTTTAATATTACTTCATCTATTTAGAAAAAGTTATTAATGTAATTTTATTTGTTGGGTAACGTACTTTCGATATCAGTTAAAAGTTTTCGGATATCTCTCATATTTACGGAATTATGGCCTGTAAACACTTATCGATTACACCCTGTATACTGATAAATAATACTAATAAATAAAATAATAACTATGTACTTAGGTACAAAAGATAATAGTAGCCGGACCGTGACTTTGCAAGTATCGGTAACGTAAGATTTTTTCTCGATACCTACGTAATAAAGCCTCGATATCATCGCGCTCGCTCCAATGCGAGCGCGATAGAATGTTTTATGTGTCTAGTAAAACCTAACGTATCCTTTACTTTTCAAGTCATGGTAAGGCTACTGGACTAAGGTGATGAAGGCTGGTTGTGTTACTAGATTGGGCTGTTCAAGAAGAGGATGGACGCTTGCCATAAAACTGATTTAGGCCCTGGTTTTTCTGACAAGATCAATAGGTATTATTTCCCCAGGGAAAGTCACTATAACAATTTGGCTAGGGACATGTCCCTAGCAACATTTTGTTCGTGCCACCGTGACTTCTATGTCTGGAAACAATTTTTTTTAGTACAAATGGTTCCTTTTTTACACGTGCAAGAAGTGGCTCATTTTATATCAGGTCCAAAAGTTTGGAGAGCCATCCTATACTAAAAGACGTCGTACGTGACACGTGGAAAAACGAAATTCGTAACTCGTGTCGATTTAAAACACTCCCTTTGGTCGTGTTTTTATTAATCGCCGCTCTTTTCGAATTTCATGTTTTTCGCACTTGTATCGTAATGTACTATTATTTAATATTATGTTTTTTAAAATAAAACGAACACAAAGTATCTATTTAGGAGATCCCAACTCTTTCTTACTTGTTCAAGTTGTACATATCATTACATTGCTTTCGAGGCAGGTGTGATTGTGGATCACATGGTCCTCTGAAAATGCTATTACGTTACGAGAGATACCCACGGGCAACACAAGTTTATGGTAGCTCATAGGTGTAGAGAGGTAACAGTCACCGTCGATAGTATTTTATAGGTATCACGATAGCAGAAGAAATATGTGACTCGTTCTTATGTCGCTGTAACTAAGTTGAGTCAGATATTTTTGCAGCCTTGATATTGCAGTATTCACTATACTTACTATTGTTGACTGTAGACGGTGTAGGTACGGTGTACACCGCTATCTAAGTACCTACGCAGTGGCTTATCTCATTACATCCCTTTAACCAATTCGCGACTAACCTAGGTACGCAAAATTTATATTACACCACTGGGCTTATAGGTTGTATGTACCTAAATGTTCTGGACAGCCAATAAAGATAAGCCTAGAGCTGTCCCATTGGAAATACTTTGATCGACTTACAACTACTAGTAGATATGTTTGATCCACATACCTAATCCGAATACAAATACAAATACAAATCGTTTATTCGCAGTAATATGGTTACAAATGGTCTTAAATTTCTATAGCAAGTAGATCTACATATTACACCACTTTTGGGCATGCGAATTTTATGTAATTTTTCCTACAATATTATACAATTCATGCTTAAACCTATCATGCTATTAACTTAACTATTTACATTTGTCTATATACAAGTTATACAGTGACATCTTTGTGTTTGTAGGCAAAAAATTCATTTACTGAGTAGAAAACTCTGTGGGTGAGCCATTGATGCAGTTGGGTTTTAAACATTTTCAATGGTAAGTTACGTAAATTTGTGGGTAGCTGATTATATATTCTAATGCCCATAACATAAGCATTTCTTCTGCAGTTAATACAGTCTTGTTTTGGGTAATACTAGTTTGCCTTCGTTAACTGTACGTTGTGTTCTAATGTCTCTAAAATTTGTAAACAGTTCTGGATTTGCTTTTACAAATATTGCTATTTGCTTTATAAAAAGACAAGGCAAAGTAAGCACCTTTAACTTTAAAAATAGAGGTTTACAGGGATCGGTTACATAAGCACCACAAATTGCTCTAACACATTTTTTTGCATTATAAATAACTTATTTAAATGCACTGACAATACCCCATAACAAAAGTCCATACTGAAGCACGGAGGATACGTAGCCATGGTAAGCAGTAATACTTGTTTCTTCAGACGTCTGGTGTCTTAAGTGTCGAAGCGCAAATGAAAAACTGCTTATCTTTTTACAAAGCTCGTCTATGTGAACTTTCCAATCACAGTGACTATCTAGAATTACACCGAGAAAATTGGCATGTGAGACTTCCGAAATTGGTTCATCTTTGTATTGAATATTAAAGTCAACGGGAGATGCTCGATGAGTATGGAAACGTATGAACTTCGTTTTAGACAGATTTGCTTTAAGATTATTTTTCTCTAGCCAATCAATCATCTTACTTATGGTTAAGTTTACTTCGTTTTCCAACTTTACTAGGTATTTTCCTTTGATAATAACTGTGGTATCGTCCGCAAACAAAATACACTCATGTGCTATATTATCTGGGAGATCATTAATGTATGTAAGGAAAAGAAGAGGCCCCAAGACACTGCCTTGTGGAACCCCGTACCTATTAAATTTTAACTCCGATTTAAAACATTTCACTTGTCCATCAGCTTGCAGCTGGGTTATTTCTGTATATTGAACACGATCTTTTAAATAGCTACTCAGCCAATTCTCGGCAACTCCTCGAATGCCATATTTATTTAGTTTACTGATAAGCCTGTCATGATGGACAAAATCGAAAGCCTTGAAGATGGACAAAAGCGAAGACTCTCAGGAGCACTCGGATTCGTGGAGTCGTCGTTACTGCCCAATATCTCACCATAAAGCTATCTAGAAGTACCACAACATCGACCTACTAGGACATTTTATTTGTATCGATGACCCTACGTTGTGATTGATTATATCATAAAGTATTAAACGAATATCCTGTATTCATCATTGTGATCTCGTAGATATTAATTTTTATCTCGGGGAAGACTCAAAATTATCCTTCAACGCGAATTAGCGCGTTGTACCCTACTACAGACAAATGTGTACGAGAAACAAAAGACGAAAATATAGTGTTACAGGGTAGCCCTATTTGAGACAGGTTTAGTAGTTAGGACATAAAGAGTTAATGGCATAGGTTGGCGTTAAAGCCGTTTTCTTACAGGAACCGTTTGTCACAAATCGCCAAAAGTGATAACTTTGAAGGGTTTATTATGAATGTTAAATTAATCTACTATTTTATTGCATTAATAAATTATCACTAGTTTTATGGCTACATCTTAAAATTTTCGGCGATAAAAACAAGTATATAAACCTTTGAGAATTCGTCGAGTCATAATCAGTTTGCTGAGACAGGCTTAAAAGTAAGTTGACAAACATTAATTTACTCAATATTTTCATAGCATAATTACCTACATACATACTTCTATTTCCGAAAACATTAATTAACACTTGCGATTGCATCACTTGAAAAAATGTAATGTCGTTATTTGATTGTTATTAGAGATTCTAGCAAGGTGTTTCCGTGATTCCAGATCCAAGATGAAATACCTGGTAGTAGTTTCCCTGATCGCCGCCGTGGCCTCGGCCGGGTACCTGAAGCCCGCGCCCGTCACCAGCGAGCTGCAGGAGGTGCAGGAGATCATCGCCGCCATCCAGAGCCCCAGCACTGACCCCGCCACCGCCGCCGCCCTGGAGCAGCTGCTGCTCGAGACCCTCGGCATCGCGCCCATCCAGCCCGCCCCCGTCGTCGTCGACGAGTCCCCCATCTCCGTCGGCCCCGCCATCATCGACTTCCCCCTGCCCGACGGTGGCGCCGTGACCGCTCCCGAGACCCCCGCGCTCGTGCCCGCCCCCGTCATCGACGCCACTCCCGCCGCCGTCGCCGACGCCGCCGCTCCTCTGGTGCAGATCATCCTGAACATCAACCAGGCCTCCGCTGAGGCTCCCGCTGCTATCTCGCCCGCTCCCGTCGACACGCCCGTGATCCCTGTCGACTCCGTGCTCGTCGTCGACGAGGTCGTGAACCCCACCCCTGTGCAGGTCGTGGACGTCGTGCCCACCCCCGTGCAGGTGGTGGACGTCGCCCCCGAGCCCGTGCAGGTGGTGGACCTGCTCCCCGCGCCCGTGCAGGTCGTCGAGGTGGAGCCCATCCAGATCGGCGCCCCCGTCATCCCCACCCCCGTCGTCACCCTCCCCGATGAACTCAACTAAGTTAAATTCAATCACGATTCAAACTATCCAAAGGTTACCCCTATAAATTGTTTAATCATGAGAGGTAATTTTTGTTTGGGTAATATGAGGTAATAAATTAAACTCTTAATTTAATATCATCATGTATTTTGTTCTTTGACTGTAAACCTATGTGTGTCGGTCTACACAAAGTGTGTAAACGGTCACAACCTGAGTAGGTACTATTTTTCCATATTGGGCCTCCTATACATAGAGAGCTTTTAGAAGACGGTACGTATATATAAAAACTAGTCTAGTATTTATGTTGTCAGGAACCAGAGCATTAAAGGATTTTCTGAAGTTAGTCAATTAATAAAAAAGTAACTTTTTATAAAATTGAATGTGTTTGGCATTTCACTGCCTTGGAAGAGTTAAGAAGATAAATGGTCAGTGTGGTCAACAATAATCAATTTGGATTTAAGCAAAAAAGGTCGACTACTCTAGCTATTTGTGAACTAATGAAAATTGTAACACAAAGTAGGGATGACAAACTCCCATGTGTAGGTGTATTCATGGACATGTCAAAAGCATTTGACAGAGTATGCCATGAGAAATTGCTACATAAATTATACCATTATGGCATTAGAGGCAACTGTTACGTATGGCTTAGATCTTATCTTTTAGGACGACAACAGTGTACTGAAATATCAGCTTACTCAGAAAATACAAAAACTTTTAACACATACAGATCAGAATACAAATGTGTCAAAGTGGGAGTACCGCAAGGCAGTTTGTTGGGCCCATTGCTATTTTTATTATATATCAATGATTTACCAAATGTATCCAAACATAAAATACTTCTTTTTGCGGATGACTGCTCAATAGTGATAAAAGGCGATCAGTCAGGCAATATTGAGCAGTTTGAAGAGGACGCCAATAGAGCATTTCATGATGTTAACGAATGGCTAGAAAATAATCACCTTCAGGTTAACGTAGGAAAGACTAAGTTTATGGAATTCTATGCTCCTCAAGCAAACCCAACAGAAATTAAAATAAAATATCAAGGCCTGCAATTGGAGAGCGTAGAATCAATTAAATTCTTGGGTATAATGATAGATAACCATTGTAATTGGCTGTACCACTCGGAACATCTAATGACAAAGTTGAGCAGATATGCATACACCTTGAGACGACTTAGGGAAGTCTCGTCAGAAAATACCGCTCTTCTAGCCTTTCATTCGTATGTCATGTCCAATCTTCGCTACGGAGTAATATTATGGGGTAATGACACCAATAGAGATGAAATATTTAGACTACAAAAAAGATGTCTCCGGGCTATACAGGGTGTTTGGTTAGCGGTGTCGGAGCTTTTAAGGGCTTACACTACAATCAATTTTATCGATAAATTACCATACAATTTTTTTTTTGTGCCAACGATAATTAAATGGCGGCCATTTTAAAATTTAAAACAGACGAATACGGGCGCACGTGATGTTTCTGGAATTATACGTTTGTTATCGGTCCTACCTCTGCAAAAAAAATCTCGTTAGAGAGCTCATTAGATAAGCAAACTAATTAAGCTAATCATTTGACTCAACTATTTGAACAACAAGGCTAAAAAATTTTTTTTTTATTAAAAATTGTAAAAAAATCACCTTAATTTTTCAATTAATTTAATTTTGCATGAAAAGCACCTGCTTTAAGATAGGTTTTTGGTGTTGTTATTTATTAGTACAGTATGTTAGCTAAAAAATAACACCACAATTACAGTTTTACCTTAAGTACTTTAGGAATTACAAGTGCTCAAACATACATCAAAACAGCTGCATTTAGCGTTCCCGATGCAAAATCCATAAATAAATGAATGTCAGCAGTGTACTGACTAGTGAAGTGGCCGCCTTCCATCCGTCCAGTGCATGTTTGAGCACTTGTAATTCCTAAAGTGCTTAAGGTATTACTGTAATTATGGTGTTATTTTTTAGCTAACATCCTGTACTAACAAATAACAACACCAAAAACCTATCTTAACGACCTAGTTTTCATGCAAAATTAAATTAATTGAAAAATTAAGGTGAATTTTTTACTATTTTTCATTAAAAAAAATTTTTTTAGCCTTGTTATTCAAATAGTGGAGTCAAATGATTAGCTTAATTAGTTTGCTTATTTAATGAGCTCTCTAACGACATTTTTTTTGCAAGGATAGGACCGATAACAAACGTATAATTCCAGAAATATCACGTGCGCCCGTATTCGTCTGTTTGAAATTTTAAAATGGCCACCATTTAATTATCGTCGGCACAAAAAAAAAATTGTATGGTAATTTATCGATGAAATTGATTGTAGTTTAAGCCCTTAAAAGCTCCGACACCGCTAACCAAACACCCTGTATATGGTCTACAACAAACTGACTCGTGCAGACCATTCTTTGCTGACAAAAAGATACTCACTTTTCCTGCTCTGTATATAGGTATACGAACTATGTATTTTTGGAAAAAATAATATGAGTATGTTTAGAGGTAGGAATCCAAGAGCAAGACTTCAACAGAAACTTGGTCATGATGTAGTTGGACCGAATTCGAAGTCAGCGTTTGTCTCTAAGAATGTTATGTGCATGAGTGCAAAAATATATAATAAATTACCAATCGATCTTAAACAATTGTCTAGTCAAGATTTTAAAAGAAAGCTTTTTAATTGGTTAGTCAGCAAATGTATTTACAGTATAAGTGATTACTTAGATATGTAAGCAAAAATGTACTATTTACATCTACTTAGAACAATTTATTTTACTCATTTTTTACCTAGAACAATTATACATATTAACTTAATGACTTTTGATTTTGATGTGATGTGATATTATATAATATAAAGTATGACATTTTAATTTTAATATTTAGGTTATATTAAATATATTGTACGCCTCTGGGCAGGACATGCTGTGCTATACCCTAAAAATATTAACTAACACCGTTTATGTAACTCATGACCAAACCCCGGATGACGGGAGCAAAAATGCGTTTGTCACACTGCCGTCATAACAAAAAAGGGCACAACTAACATTTTTTGTGAAATTGAGTTACATACATATTCGGAATGAGAAAAATAAGGCGCATGTATCTAATTTTTTTCAAAATTTTCCTGTGGGAAACTTGGGAGTTACCATAAGCAAATTGGGCACAACTACTCGAATTATTTTTATTTATCAAAAAAGAAAGGCATTTTATTTTATGATTAAAATAAAAGGGCATATTTTTTCACTTATGGCTTATGACTTAATTATTTTTTCAAGTAGCACTTAATTAAGAAGGCACTTTTGAGTTATTTAAAAGAAAAAGGCACAAGCAGCGAAATGTGCCCTTTTAATTTCTTATCCAACGACATTGATCCACTTGTCGTCGTAGAAAAAAAGGCACAACAAACTAGATGTGCCTTTATTATTTAACACACTTAATGATAGTTAAGATAAGAAAATTATCGAAACAAACAAATCGCGTCAGTTGTGCCCTAGAAGTCAACATAAACTCACGCTTAGGGTTTGCAATATCCGCCTGGTTTTAATATCCGGATAATATGGATAGTAATAATTATACTATCCGAATATCCGGATATTTTGAATAATTTCGGATAGTGGTAAAATAATACTATATAATTATTTTAATGGGTGTAATTCGCCAAAATAAGCGTTATAGTTAACTATATAATGATTCAAAATCATCATCCACCTGTCTCAGTCCACTGCTGGACATAGGCCTTTGCCAATGTATGCCACGGAGCGTGGTCAGTTGATTTATGCATCCAATCGCTGCCGGCCCTCCTCCATCACTTCATTCTGAATTCTGCTTTTCAGAGAAACTCCGAGCATTCATTAAACTTAAGTATGGAATGTATGGATTAAGTAACCCCAAAGTCAGTGTCCACGTCTCGGCTACGTAGTCCGTACGTCATTACGGGGAGCACGCGCTGATAAAACACTTTAGTTTTCAGGCTCTGTGATGGATCCGACGAAAATACGTAGGTAATGCAACTTTCTAACGTTACGTAATTCAACGTTGCTTAACTCAACTGAATTCTCCTATTGGCTTCTTTTTCAAAGTTGTATCTAACTGCAATATTTTCCGGAGGTGGACATATTCCTTAACGACTTCAAGATACATGCCATCTGTAAATACTGGGCCCAGAATGACGAGGCCATTAAACATGACCTTCATCTTGTCCATATTCATTCTGAGACCAATTCGTTGGGAGGCTGCATTCAGGCTGTGCAACATTTCCTGAACTTATTGCAGCGATTTTACTATGACTACGATATTAAATCATCGGCAAATCTTTAGTGTGATGTGAGAATAGTGAGATGTATTCGCCGTTTATATATGTATGTCACGCCATTCCAGTTTAGAGTCTTGAACAACATGTCTTCCATTCCAAGGCATTTGTAAACAGTTTCGGGGATATAACATGCCCCCGTCTTACTCCTTGATGCAATGGAATCGGTCTTGTTTGACTGTTTTTTGCTTGAACGAACATAGTTGGGGCGTCATACAGACTTCTAAGCACCCCGATGTATTGAAAATCCACTTGGCACCGCTGTAGGGAGTCCAGAACAGATCAGGTCTCGACGGAGTCAAACGTCTTCTCATAGTCCACGAAAGCGTGACACAGAGGCTGATTATATTCCTGAGGCTTCTGTACAATCTGCCTTACAGTGTGTATGTGGTCTATGGTGCCAAATCCTCCCCCAAACCCGGCTCGCTCCGGTGGTTGAAAGTCTTCCATCCGTCGCGCCAGCCTATTTGTGACGACACTCGAAAACAACTTGTATACGTGGCTCAGAAGTGACATAGAGCGGTAGTTCTTAAGAAGGGTTTTATCACCCTTTTTGAAGAATGAAACTACCATACTCCTGCTTCATGCTATCCGGACGCTGTCCCTTCGTGGGAAACAGAGTTAAACATGTACTGCAGCTGCCTGAGTACAGGAGTTCCCCCTGCCCTTAAGAGCTCAGTTGTAGCTCTGTCCTCACCTGGGGCTTTTACATATTTAAGTTATCCATTTATTTGCAAGTAGTATTTTATTACCTTATCCAACCAAACGAAATAAAATAGTTTGTTTAAATTATGTCTATTAACAATCTATACTTTAAATAACTTAATTTGTACAATAAAAAGGACGTTACGGAATGTGCTCTTTTTTCTAATTTTGTTAGAATAAAAAGGCTCATTTGGTTAGTTATGCCTTTTATGTTTTGCAATAGTATTTTTGCACGATTTAATATACTAAGTAAAATAGATTTTTTTCATTTATCTCAAATAAATTAAATCAAAATAAAAAAATATGTTTACAGAAGAACCAATTTATTGTTCACGAAAGTTTCCTCATTCAAAATAATGTTACTATTGTGCGTTTATATACCTGTATTTGGCAAGAAACAGTAAAATATTCAAAGTCAATTTTTCCAATTTTATCCAAATGTTAAATGTGCCCTTTTACGTTATGACGGCAGACTAGTGCTTAGTTAAATATCGACTATTCTATCGACATCCATATGAACGATTTTTTAATTCGAAATTTATAGATTATGCTAATTATGTTTCCCTAGTAGTTCCACTTCTTATCCAGATATCAAAAAATATATAAGATTTTTAATATGAATTCACCAATTTTTTTAGTCACCACATTCTGATATTTTTTGTGAATAATTTCGCCGAGGATGTAAAAGAAACCTTAACAAGTGCCCTTTGAAATTCAGAGGGACATTCAAGCTGCTTTTTAGGCTTTAATTTCGATTTTGTAACTGTCCCATGGTATGGTACTAGGTATTATTGACATATTATTGTTTATCAATTTTATCTACAGGAATATCATAATTTCCCTGTTATGTATTCAGAAGCGGTAATGTAATGACCTATATTAAGAGACCGGTGTCTGTGGCTGTATCATAATGTTAACATTAAAGTACAGGCAGAGTACAGTGCATCATAATGTTGACATTAAAGTATCGTCGTCATGATATTAATTTTAACATTATGAAGTCAACTTCTTTTTGTTGTTTTTTTTTCAATAAATATTTATTGTAGGATATCCTTACTCAAATTGAGTGATTTCAACTGATTTGAATTTTTATATTTAGAGGTAATTACTTAGTGGATATCAATGAAAATAAAGGTAAATTGTCATTCTAAACTAATGATATGGATGTAGATAAAGTTATGTATGTGACTGTACATAATTAGGCATTAAACACTCGTGTGATCTTATTATGAAACTCGCCTACGGCTCGTTTCATAAAACCACACTCATGTTTAATGCCTCTTATTATGCGCCAGCCACATAAATAACTAATATATTTTTTGATATCTGGATAAGAAGTGGAACTACTAGGGAAACATAATTAGCATAATCTATAAATTTCAAATTAAAAAATCGTTCATATGGATGTCGATAGAATAGTCGATATTTAACTAAGCACTAGTGACAAACGCATTTTTGCTCCCGTCATCCGGGGTTTGCTCATGACCATGCAATAAACTGATTTTAATTTTGATTTTTTGATTTTGATTTTTGAATAAGGTCAGGTCATCCTATCGTACTATCAATAACCTTATGCCATACTGTCATATCAACCTATCACTTAAAATTGCTAAATACACTAATTGCCAGAGGTCAAACATGCTATCTTCAAGCTAAACCTCCTCGACTAAAAAAAACGAATGTAAAGTTCAAATAAAATCGTCGAGATGCTATTATATTAAGGTAAACCATAGGTATAGCTAGTACGCCGTGTGGTGACGGCAGTAAGAATACATTTGTCACCACCCCAACTCCTCCTGCGGGTGTCGTAAGAGTCGACTAAGGGATTGAAGTGTCACTGACCATTCTACAAGATTGATGATGGGCAGCAGCGTCATCCTAGTGGACACATTACTGCGATCGCCAATCCGCTTGCCCAGCGTGGCGATTATGGGTATTTACCTCCTAATGCGATTATACGCATAGTTAATAGGAGAGGCCAAGTCCAGCAGAGGACTAACATAGGCTGATGATGATGATATAGCTATTGCCCAGTTAAGGATTACAAACACATTGACATGCAATAAAAAAATATGTTGAGTACCAACTTTTTATTACTATTTTTTTATGACCTAATAAATTCTCCTATAGAATATTAACAGTTTTTATTGAAAACTTATATAACATAGGAAATAATGCAACGAAATTAAAAACATTAAAAAAGGACAGTTATTGCCCATAACCTACAGTAATTGCCAACATAACAGTACAGTAATTGCCCGATACCCTAAAATCATAAATTAAAGTCTTCGTCTGATATCAGCCGTCTAAATTGACTTTAAATTATACATAATGCTAAAAGGATAGTTTTCTGCCAAAAACTTTTGCACAGAGTCTAGAACTTCTGCTTTATTTCGAGGAAACCCTTTTCTTGCCGAGACTATTATCCAATCCTCTAGATGACTTTCTTCGGAAACAGTTAAACTAACGGCCCTATGCTACCTAGTTTTGTGCCCGGGATTTTCAATTTAGTACCTATACGTACCGGAGACTTGATCACGGAAAACCGTATTTTTTAACAATTTGGCGTGTAGATTAACTGCGGCTGTCAGCATCTTGGACGGCTTCCTTAAATTGCTTTTTAAAGTTTTCCTTAGGTACTGTATTGTACTGTTGGTGTCTTTGGCATACCGAAAGTATAGCAATAACGGTTCACATAATTATGAATGCCCAAGGATCGCGGAAAAATTTAAGCATTTGAAACACAACAAAAGGTGATGTTGGGAACACTTTGATCAATAATCTGCCACGACAGCTATTACCCGGGCAATCACTATAGACATTACCATATGGCAATTACGAAAAAAGGTTGGGCAATTACTAAAATTATTAAAAATTTGATTCAGTGATTGCCCACAGCTAATATGGCCGTTAGGATTCAAAATTTAACACAAACTTACATTAAAAACGATGTTAACACTTTTAATTATATCATATTCATACAATAGAAGAAGAATATCAAATGGTTAACACACAAAAATAACCTTTAACCCTTAACTTGACAGTGTATCTTTAAAGATACATACTTTTTGACCCACTTTTTGTATTTTCTTTAAAGACAGAATTTTTTGCTCTAGACAGCGGCGAGGAGGCTAGAACGCACGATTTTTTTTAATGAGGGTTTTCGATATTTTTTCTGCCACCACGCGGCGCTAGAGTAGGCGTCGGGTCCACACAGCTGTCACATTCATACAATTCATAGGCACTTGCACCTAAAATATCGAAATTCTACTTTATTTAGAAGTTTATTGATTTTGTAATGGATTACGAATACATGGTCGTCGAACTGAAGATTGAACTCTAAAACAGGCGCTCAAAGTCACTGGTATTAAAAATAATTACTATAACTTTGTTAATTTCATGAGAATTGACTTGAAACTATTTTATTTATTTATTTTAGGTAACAATATGCCTAAAGTAATGGTTTTCAGAATAGATAAACCTACAAATATGTTGAAAATTAAATACGCGTATTTATTTTGACAGTTCGTTAAACGGTCGGCTCAGTGCTGCCATCTCACCTCCCTATAGCGGCAGAAAAAGTATCAAAAAC
>JALPQI010020847.1:0-19671 GCA_025490895.1 Thaumatotibia leucotreta | reverse complement strand
ACAATTATAGACCTATAACCATCGTACCTACCATCTCCAAACTGGTGGAATCAATTCTATCGGCGTCCCTAATGGGTCACTTAGAGTCAAATGATTTGCTTACTGATAATCAATATGCCTATAGGCAAAAACGGTCCACTACTATGGCTGCACATAAAATCGTTGACTGTATTATGACTGGTCTGGATGACAGGCATAAAATGGCTGCCATACTGTGTGATCTATCGAAAGCCTTCGATATTATCAACCATAAGTTGCTTCTAAGCAAATTGAATCAGTACGGCATAAACGACTCCGCCCTTAAATTGTTTGCATCATTCTTGTCAAACCGTCAACAAGTTGTAAAGATGACCCTTGATGGCCGAAAATGTATCTCGGATTCTGGCTGTATTAACGTGGGCATCCCCCAGGGTTCTGCGACTGGGAATACTTTGTTCTTATTATTTATAAATGACCTTCCAACTGCAATCACTGGGGGTGTTTCCGTGTTATTTGCGGATGACACAACAGTCGTTGTCAGCGCGAAGACCCACGCTGAACTTGCTGTGAGAATCCATGAGGCTTGCAACCAACTACAGGAATGGTTTTCGTCAAATGGCCTGATGTTAAATGTAGCCAAGTCTAACGTAATGCTTTTCTCGGGTCGCAGTGCTACAGTACCCTCTTGTATCGCAAACGGTCCTATGCCGTTATGTAGTGAGACAAAATTTCTCGGGTTTATACTAGATTCAAATCTTCACTGGAAGTGCCATGTCGACCAGCTTTGTAATAGGTTAAGTAGCTCTGTGTTTGCTCTAAGAAAACTACAACCACTGATATCTAAGAAGGCACTTAAAGCTGTATATTTCTCACACTTCCACTCGTTGATGTCGTACGGTGTGATGATCTGGGGCAATTCGACAGATGCCAAAAGAGTTTTGATCCTTCAGAAACGTGCGATCAGATTACTGGCTGGAGTTGAACCCAAGCACCACTGCAAGGAACTTTTTAAAAATAATAATGTCATGACACTATTCTCATTATATTTGTTCGAAGTACTGATGTTCGTTAGAAAGAACTTGTCAATGTTTAGGCGCGTTGAGGTGGCCGGCAAGGTGATCAGGTCCACTGGGCGTGTAAAAACCCGCGTGTAATAGGTCCTACTTATTATGAACGTCTGCCCGCCAAATTGAGAAATGAAACATCTGACGAAGCTTTTGAACGTCAATTGAGGATCTTTTTATTGAGCAACCCTCTGTATTCGGTCACCGAATACATGGAATTAAAATTGTAATGTACGTAACCTATTTAATTACTTGACATTATAAACGTAAAATTGTTTGACATGATTTATCTCATTAATTCCTATTTTATATTAGTATATTTTAGCCTATAAGTTGACGATCACTGTGTGTGATATCATAATTATGATGTTCTTCTTTGTTTTTAATGCTAAATTATTATTGTTTTATATTCATTTTTTGACATTATTTTAATGTTTGTAATTTTTATTTTTATTTTATTTGGACGATCATAATTTAAATTCATATAGATTAATGTAACACTTAATTTATATTGTAATTTACTTTGTGAAATAAATAAATCTAAATCTAAATCTAAATGGACAAGCCCTATTGGAGTCCAACATTCTCTGTCAGTAGAAACGGGCGGCAACATCAAAAAATGTCGGTGCGACTATTCGAATGGAAATTTTTGCAGCCTTTTTTACTGACAGAGACTGTTGGGAAGAGTAAAAATTGATTATAATGATTATCAAAGAAAATAATACTTGGGTCCTCTGAAGTTACGATCTGATTAAAAAATTAACCACTTCTAGGACTATAAGTAGCGCGTAAAAAAGCATTTACTGTACTGAAAACAAAATAATCGCGTATTCACACTGTATTTCACCTTGTAGATATAGATAATTATCATATATGATGGGTCCACGGAAAATACATGTCTAGCCAATTCAAATAACAGAAGAAAAAACCACCTTACTTTTAGCAGAATAAGGTGTGAATTTGCCGTGATTTTTTTAGGCACTGGACATATTTTTTCCGTGGACCCTTCATATTATTATGAATATTAATCTATTACGTTGTACTACGTTATTATGTAGATATATCCCTTGTATCCATGTGCGAATACGTATGAATTCATGGTAAGAACAAAGATGTGCCCAAAAAATTTATAACTTCTTTTTTACAATGTTCAACAATCTTCTTTGTTTCATGTTGATGTTCTGCATCCCATACAAGCGTTACCCAGTAGCCGTCAGAGATACCAAAGAAGAAAATTGACTGGTGGTTGCTAAGACCGAGTGGCCGAGCGGTACAGGCATCAGATGCGAAAGCTGAGTACGTAGGTTCGATTCCGTCGGTGATCTTGGTCGTTTTTTCTTTGGTATATGACATCCAATAAGTATGTAAGTATGTAAGTGTGGTGACGGCAGTAAGAATACATTTGTCACCACCCCAACTCCCCCTGCGGGTGTCGTAAAAGTCGACTAAGGAGAAAAGTGTCACTGATCATTATTTGATAAAAGATTGATGCCGGGCTGTAGCGTCATCATAGTGGATACGTTACTGCGATCGCCAATCCGCTTGCCAAGCGTGGCAATTATGGGCATTTACCTCCTAATGCATAGTAGGAGAGGCCTACGTCCAGTAGTGGCTTATCATAGGCTGATGATGATGAAGAATGTATGAGAGTTTCGAAGTAGGTAAGTAGCTATTCTCTACCGTAACATTATTTTTTCACGGTGAACGCAAGTATGTATTCATCTACCTTCGATAGGGCTTATTCATTCAATGATTACTTGTATACCGTGTAGGTATATGGGACTCGCGTGAGAAATCGCATTAGCCATGGTAATTGGTACCCACGATATGATCTGAATGATGATTGATTTTTACATTTATTTTTGCTACGCTCATAAACCGCGTCTCGTGACTTTTGCGTAAATCATAGAAATACGATTGTTTACAAGAATAGCTAGGATTTTACAGGCTTTTGTTTATTTTTTTGTCGTTCGTCGAATTTTCCGAGTTCTGGATCCATTTCCCGTAGCTGTACGATGCCTTCGTAAGTATTAGGATGCTTAGCCAAGTTGCCAATCGCTAGCGCTTAGTAGCGTATCGTAGTTTTCCCTCTCTGTCACTCTTTCATATTAGTGCGACAAAGACAGTTAGCTGTATTTCGTTTACGATTGCCGATTAAGCGCTAGCGATTGGCAACTTAGCTAAGCACCCAGTAACGTTAGATTCACCTTCCGACTCCAGCATCAAGTGCGATGTACTGCCCTGCTAAGCGAAATAGCGATCTGTCAAAAAAAGAGGCATTTGGAAATGGAATCATCAGCTATAGAATTCACGGTGCATGTTTGCATTAAATTTTATTTTTAGATATCGCTCTTATGGGCAGGGCAGAGTAGCCGTACCAGAGGCCCATTTCTCGAAAGCTTGTAACTTGTAATACAAGCGGAAGTCCTTATCTAATTAATAGTGTCAAAAAATGACTTCCGCTTGTATTACAAGTTACAAGCTTTCGAGAAATAGGCCCCAGGAGGTGTTTACTCATTATTCATCCCGCTGGTAGGTACTTGCGGATTGGCGCAATCGAGCCGGACAGAAAGTAAAAGGGGACATGCGTAAAAGATAGGTTCATGTTTATCGGTCATAGAAAATTTGAATTTTTCGCCCTTTTTCAAGGAAAAAAGTTATTACACAAAATTTTACTTCTAGAGATAAAAATTATGACGTTAAATTTTGTTTTCATTAAAATTAAAAATTATGTAGGTACATTATAATCAATTTTTACTCTTACCAACAGTCTCTGTCAGTAAAAAAGGCGGCTAAAATTTCCATTCGAATAGTCGCACCGACATTTTTTGCTATTGATGCATATAGCTAACAAAAAAAATCCTTTTGGTAAAATGATTTCTCTCAACGTCTCCTGTCCAGCGTTCAGCGTACGTATTAATTACAAAGTCGATGCCATAATTACTCCAATTTACTTCATTGCCCCGCTTGTTAATTGCAATATCGAAATACAGCATACCGGTAATCGAAACTTACCGGGAATTAATCCTCTATTTAATTTGATATTATTTTGGCTTTTATGGCATTATGACAGAATAAAAACAGCTGTTTTCGAATAACTACGAAGCCCTATACTGGCATGGGCCGACATGCTTTAGGTCGGTTTTTTAAAATTGGGTTAAAAGCACTGCCATGTTGTTCAACACGTGTCAATGATTGACGATTAATAGTGCTGCCCAGGAGGAACTGCGTTCATGTTTAGGAAAACATGAACGCAGTAACTAGTTAGTCTTGAAATATCAATCAAAAGTTTACTTTATTGAACTACAAATTATGGTTTTAGATTAATTAACATTTTAAAGGGAAATTTTCAGATAAAAGTATGGTTAAAATTATCACTGACCTAGCTATTGTCAAGTCATCACTCATCCTCAGTCAAAAAAGAACAAAGTTAACATATATTTGACAGATATTGTGAACAGGGTTTTGAAAAATCTGTTCTAAAACTAATTACCTACTGAGTTTATGCTTAAGATGGATAAGCATTAAGCACCACTATTGAAATTGCAATTATTCTGTACGTGGCATGACGACATCGGCATGAAATGCACAGCTAGACATACACAAAGGCCTTTAACCGTGGCTAGGCGAAGTCAGTATCGGCTATAGGGCGGAAATTGCACCCCAAGAGGGGGCGATTCTAATCTAGCCCTCGCGTGTTCGCTCCGATCATTAGCACCATCCACTGATAACTTCGCCCTTACTTTCTCTTTCTTAGCTTTGTTTTAAACTTGAAAAAAGTTTAGTACGATGTTCATTTAAAAATAAATAAATATCTTGGGGCATCTTACACAAATCAACCTAGTCTCACGGTAAGCTCAATTAAGGCTTACATATACTTACGGCCATGACCAAGGAACAAATATTTGTGATAAATAGATACACAAATAATGCCCTCGCCGGGATTCGAACCCGGAACCTCCAGCTTCGTAGGCAGGGTCACCACCAACTAGGCTACGGAGGATAATTCGCAGTTTCTTTTTCCTTAACACGCTTTTATCAGCTTACTTGTAACTAAATATATATGTGAAAATCTTGAAATTTTTATTTTACCCATTTCCCTATCTATGATTAAGATGACATTTTGACTTGCTAAGAAACGACATTACAAATCCAATATGGCGGCCTCTCTAAGACGGCGGACTAGCTGTTTGAAATCAATCCCCATGATATGGGTCAAAGGGTCTGTTGTCAGCAATACGAAAAAAGAGATTTTTTTAGTTTTTAAACTATTTATTATACAGACTTATATTTCTCGTCTTAAATTTTTAAACGACCATCCGTACCACCACGGAGTCGCAAGTTAGTGAAAAAGTGAATCAGTGCAGCAAGGAAACTGAATCATTTCAGGGGCGATAATATATTTTTTTACATAGTCAAAGGCCTTTAATGAAAACAAAATTGAACAACATATCATAATTTTTGTGTTACGAAGTATTTAAATTTTATACGAGCATTCATTTTTAACTGACTTCAAAAAAGGAGGAGGTTTACAATACGACGAAATCTTTTTTTTTACGTATGCCCGATTACTCGAAGACGCGTGGACAAATTTGGAATTTTTTTTTTTTTTTTAATTAATCGCCTTTTTTACTCATAAAGGTTGTTGGACACAGTACACACTATAATTAGTAAGACTAATTTTCGTAACACAATCGACGCGATGCGATCGTGTTCGTGATCGCGACGCATCCGGTGTGGTTCGACATTAAACTAATTATTTGAGGGTGTTACAAAAACTATTTTCATTCGATTAAAGTATATGCACGGATAAGCCGACTTAATCATAAGATGTATGGCTTACAAAATAAATAAGCTTAAAAAAAAGTATATGCACGGTATGCGAAAGAAAAAGATAAATCAGTAGTCTTAGCACTTTATTGGTATGTCAGTATGTCGCCGTGAGATAGATTTTCTATGTTTTATCAACTATATGAATAAAAGAGGGATGGATAGTCTATCTATCCCTCTTTTATTATCCTGTGCTAAGCCTTCAGAAAATCATAAAAAAATAGAAAGGATAATGGTCTTAAAATATTTAGCGGCACGGTTTACACACATTTTAAGTAGACTATTTCTAGACATTCTTCAACCCATTAAGACGATCCTGATCAGGATTACCCTTCGCCAAAGCCAAACCTATAAAACAATGGTTCTTGATTATCTGTTTGCATAGATCACTACTACCTACTACATACAAGAGTGGTACTTAGCCAAGTTGCCAATCGCTAACGCTTAATCGTCAATTGTAAACGAAAGGCAGCTAACTGCCTTTGTCGCACTAATATGAAAGAGTGACAGAGAGGGAAAACTACGATACGCTACTAAGCGCTAGCGCTTGGCAACTTGGCTAAACATCCTGTTGCCACAACAGTGTATAAGTCAATCTAGGATATACTCATAGTTATATTCATATATTTATACTTTAAGTGCAAAAACTTACAGTCAATAAATTAATTAATCACTTGCTACATCTATAAACAACTTTTTTCATTGGGTCATTTGTTGTGTCAACAGTAGGGGAGACCAGGTATAAAAGTAACGCGGGATGAACGTAACAAATTCATTTAAAATTTTACTACAACATCTATCCGAACGTCCTTCAGGGCATTAGATGCCATTTCGATTCCCCCCTAACCTCAGTTACACCCAGGGTGCTGTGACGGCAGGTTATGCGTGTAGTGCTATGGTCCCAGAAATATGCCTCAAAAGTAAGTTTTTAACGATTTTTTCAGTCTTAGCTAGATTTTTCATGGTAAACGCTATAGCTTGCGTTTTGCATGGGTGTTGTAAAGTCACTAATCATTTACAGTTTGAGGGTTGCAAATCAATGTTTTAATGATGCTTTTTACGTTTTTTTGCTACGTGTTTGTGGGATTCTGGAAATTCGATACCCAGGAATGATTGAAACAACTTGTTACTTTCATCCCGATTTCCAAATTGGAGGCTCATTGGTACACCTATGTGCTAGCGTTTATTAAATAACTCATATACTTAGTGCTTTTTTGTTGCAGAATGTCTAATATACACAAAATAACAACAGACAGAAGTCCACCAAAATAGAAATTAATAGATTTAGCTGCCGTTGAGTTGATTCTTTTTTAAAATGCCCTACCGGGACGCAGCAAAGACGTACCAACTGGTTCACATCACTTTATATAGACATGTAAAGTATAGGAAAGCTTTACTTGAAAGTTCAGCGGCACTACCCAAGGCGGGATTTGTTTCTGGAAACAAATATTCACTGTCGATGAGGAGTAAAACACATTTTTTTCGTCATATTAGATACATTGTATGATTAGCTTAGTAGTATACTCAGAAATAAGGACAATGCAGGAAGCATTTAATTCCTTGGATTACACCTAAGCGTTTGTTTATATGCCATTTAGAATAAGACAGAAAGTTGATTGCTCTCACGTTACTCATATATCCTATAGGTATAAATTAATTTCGTCTCTTATAATAATGTTAATTACATTCATTCATTGTTAATGTTTGTCTTTCATATTGTAAGACTGTTGATTACTTAAAAATACTAATTACACATAATTATATTGATTATTTTATAGTTATTTACTTTGTTTCTATTATCCCTATGCACTGTTACAACCAGCCCTGGGGGTAGGGATAATTGCAACAAATTCCATCCTTCACTGTGAGCCATTTTTCTGTAAAACTATTAGATGTATGAAGTTTATTTTGGTACCAAAAGATATATGAAATATGTGTCTATTGCACATAAAGATGCAAAGTTTGACAACTGCTACCAAAAAAATATAAAAAATCAAAAACTGAAAATTGTTACGTTCATACCTGGTCTTCCCTACTCTCGAATTCCTTTCTGATTCCGGTTTGATAATACTTTCCTGTCCATTCTAAATGGAATTCTTTAGAATGAAACGAAATTAAAGAATACCTACTGCATGTTTCCTTTGACTTAGTTGCATGCAATGCATAATTAATTGTCTTGTGCCTTTGAACCAACCCTACTTTGGTATTGGAACATGTAATATGCAAGTGGTATTGCGTTGCATCTAGGCTAATCCCACAACTGGCTTTGATCGTGTTGCAACAGCTGAATTATACAGACCTTCGGTGACATGCCCGGATTGTCCAGTAACTAGAGCTTGCAATCTGAATATTCGAATGCTTCTTCGGTCCTTTTTATTAGTGTTAGACATGAATTCTGAGCCCGGAAAATCCATAGCAAAACAAAAAACTGTCAAACTAGGGTGAGAAACATTTTTTTATCGATATCGAGTAAGTTTATACCTAATTCTACCACGTCCGTTTCAAATCGTTTTAAGATACTAATAATAATTATCTACAGAAAAACAGCTTATATCTTATCGCTGTCATACGCAATGATATTACAATAATGATATTCAATGTTTTATAGAGTATTAATTTTCTGATGTGGCTATTATTTTCAATGAGGTTAATTATCTCTTTGTCACCCGACTGCGGCCAAGCCAAAAGGGAAGCGATATTACTTAATATGAAATATACGTATCGTTGATAATATAAGTTACGTTGCATTTTAGATGAACACATATAAAACAAACCCTTAACATACTACTTCTTTTGCGTTTGTAGAGATATATTTAAATACATTATTAAATAATGTTTTTAGACAAAACTTACTCGATATCGATAATAAAATATTTCTCACCCTAGTTTGATTGCGTCAGTCTTTTGTTTTGCTATGGATTTTCTGGGCTCTGGACATGATGTATTCTAATTTTTTTTACTACCCTGAAATATTAAATTGTAACAGTTTTCAGCAACAATCACTAGTTTCACTAAGTTTTACTTCGCATTCCGCAGTAATATTTTTACCGAATATGTAAACTAAGTTGGGGACTTTTACGAAATTTTAATAAATACTGGTACAGTACGACAACGATTCCATGAACCAAGCGGACAGTAAGTATTTGCATGGTTATACCTAATTATAGTATCCAGTTTTCTTTGTTGATTAGGTACTATTATGTAAAAGAATGGTATTGAAAAATTAAACTATCTAATTGAAAAAAATGGCCTAAGTAACTTGAAAATCCTTTACTATGTAATATTTTATATTCTTTTATATTATTTTATATTCTGTAAACCATTGGAATACATTTCCGAATACCTCATAATAAAAAACCGAATATTCGAATATGTGTTTTTAATACATTTTGACCGATCGATCACGAAATTTTGTATGAAAGAGACAACATTTTTTGTTCAGTATAACCTAACAAATCACCCCGTTCAAGGTTTTTAGTGGCTTGTGTAACACGTTGTATATACGTATCAAAAATATCTGAATATGCACTCGAACTATGCTATGCTATGCAGCTAATAGAGGCCTGCTGAGATATTTTTGAGCACCTGCGCCGCTCCCATTCATACCTATACAGGGTGGCCCATTCGAATCGGTCAGTATGGAAAAGTCTGAAACTATAAGGCATACGAAGATTTGTTCTTAGGAACTATGCCACCGATTTTGATAAAAAGAAAAACTGCATCATACATTTGAAAAAAAAAACTGTACCCAGCTAGGGAATCGAACCCGGTTGTTTTGAAAAAAAAAGTTCACTATTTTTATTTAGATATCGTTTGTGTAGGTCTTAAGCTGTAAATGTCTCTAAGAAACATGATGTCTAAAATGAAAGGAATTCATTGTTTTCATATACTTAAATTTATTTTAATAGGTGTTTGTTGTGTAAATCTTAAGAATTTTTTTTTTTATATTTATCAACGTAGTTTTCATTATTTTTAAAATCGATGACATGGTTCCTAAGAACAAATATTCGTATGTCTTATAGTTTCAGACTTTCCCATACTGACCGATTTGAATGGGCCATCCGGTAATCCGGGTATACCTATATGAATGGGAGCGGCAAAAGTTAGAGTTAGCGTTAGAGTGCATGGTCCGATATTTTTGATACGTATATCTAATGGCCACTTTGTAGCTAGATCCAGCAGGCTTTATATACAAGCTATGTACAGTACAATAAGATGTATATAAAATGCTTAAAAATATGTCCCACTGCACTTTAATTCTGAGTAATAAGAACGTCGTAACATAAATAAGAGGATTCTTTCGATACATATTTTTGCACTTCACAGTACTAATATAAGCAATAGGACATTTTTAATGACGTGTTTACTTACATGAAATAAATATAAAAATAATATAAGCTACAGTGTTTCTGCAATTTCATTTCGTCATTTTATAACATTAAAGTTGCACTTAGTAGTCGGGAGTCAGTATAAAGGTAAACAAACTAATTAAACGTCCTGCGGTCTGTGGATGCATTTAGAATCCAAACGACTCATGTGCACTTGCTTTAAATGGTGTTTGCGTCGATTACGTTTAATTCGCCATGCGGGTTCTTTTGCAATGACCAAACGTCAAATATCCAAAAGTTCAATAGGCGCTTGGTCCTTTCTGGTAGTGAACAGAAGTTTGATGATGTCTGGCTTATGCTCTAAAAAGCGGAAGGAAAAGCGACGTCCAGGAGACGAGCAGTACTGTAGCTCATTAAAATAATTAGGTTTTACTTCAATTAAAGTGGGAAGTCCTGTTATAGGCAAGACTAGAGAGACTAGACTAAAAGAAAGATATCTAAGTACGTTCAGCAGGCCTAGTCAAGATGTCATTCTGTAATCGTATACCTACTATTAATGTATGAAAATGACAGATTCGAACGAAAAGTAACGAGACCAATTCCATACATTATCATGGTCACGTGATTCGCATCTTGACTAAGCCTGCTGGCCGTTCAGCGTGCTTAGCTAAGATCCTGTTCTGTGATCGCATATGATAAGCGAAAAGTCTTAATGGGAATGACAATTTCGAACGAAATTATATCCGTTACGGCCACGTGATTTTCCGTTCGAATCTGTTATTTTGATAATGTCGTAATTTTCTATTTGAAGGGCTCACTGAAAAACATGTCCAGTGCCTAAAAAAATCAGGGCAAATTCACACCTTATTCTGTTAAAGGTAAGGTGGTTTTTCCTTCTGTAATTTGAATTGGCTAGACATGTTCTTTCCGTGGACCCTACATTTGTACCTACATTATTGTCCTTGTTGCATGATGTTAATATAACAAACATACAAGTCAATAGAATAGCGCCAGTACAGAATGACGTAGGTCTGTCTGCGTTAAGCCCGCTTGGCAGAAAATCGAATCGGAAATGGAACACATCGAGCCGTACCTTGTCATTAGCCACTTATTGACAAATTTGATCGACATTATAATTTTGTTACACTCAATTTATTGACATGAATGAATTTCACAGTCTAGAATTTAAATGATATGTTAAATTGCATATTTACTTAATATTTTCTTGTTCGATGGTAGTTGGACGATACGCGTAGATTTAGTTTTTGCATTGTAGTGGAATTATATGTATTTAAACAGGGGCTACCACTAATGCGATTCAAGTTTTGCCAGGACCTAGTCTGAATCGCCATGTGTTAGTTCCATACCTATAGGATAACTGTCTGGCCGTAGAAAAACTGATAGGATGAGCCTAAACTGAATCGCATTCAAAAGAGTCCTTTGCCCTCCAGATTGTTGTATTTTTTTTCTACTCCCGTACTTTTATTTGTCATTTACAGTGTCGTGAACACACCTTTAAGCCCCTACCTTACAGATGCCAAGATAAGTCTATAATTATTGTCTATTCCCTATAAACGCGTTCTACGCGCAGTGCGTTTTTGGGTTTTAAGACACCTTGTGGAGGAAAAAATGTCCTTATTTATTTCATTACTTTTCCGTTACTTTTTAGTAAATATTTGTACAGCAGTAACGGAATGGAAATAACGAAAATTTTTTATATATTTTTTGCCTATTAAGATTAAAAAGGTCGTGATTTTAGCAGGAAAACAAAAAAAAAATAATTCCTATATTAAAAAGTACGCCTGAGTTATACCATAACGATGTATTATTTAGTTTTTTCAAAGGAATTAACTAAATAATTTTAAATTCATCGGAGGTCGTGGGTTCAAATCGGGCGTTAAAGTATTATGTATTAAGTTTATACAATTTATTAAATTAAGACAAAATAGATGACGAAATACCGAAGTCACTCGGGCACAGCCAAGAGCATAAATATGTATACAATTTTTTACTTATGTCTGGAGAATAAGGCCTACAATTGTATAAATATGTATGCCCTTGACTGTACTTATTTTTCGTCGAAAGTCTTAAGACGAATCAATGTGGCTTAAGAGAGCGCTGACAATGAAAACCCAGCGGATGCCGTTTTCCGATAGAGATGGAGGCACAGCCAAACGGCCATTAAAAATGGCCTGCCCGTAGACCATAAACTCAACTAGGCGTAACAAACAAATGCCGTGTTTTGTAACGCTCATATTTGAAAGTAAATCCTGACGTTTCGGACATGGCGTTACACCCGTGGTCGCAGGCAGACTGATAACGTCAACTGATGACGTAAGTATAGAATTAAACGTAAGTTTACGCGATAAAGATCCGTTTGTCTTTAAAATATGAGTAATTAATATATTTTGCAACGCTATTGAATTTACGGAAATTTTACACGTTCGCCACCATTGATTTGGTATATTATGAAGTCAGAAGTTTCGCGCCTCACAAGCCAACGGTTTGATATCAAATCTTATAGTTCACCTAAAATAAAATGCACCTTATTTTGATAATACAAAATTGACAGGGTGTATAACTGTTTACGTGCAATTTGTTGCTTGGTGTTGATGACACGCATTTTTTTTTGACGTGGCTGTGAAAAGGTTAAAAGAAACAGCAAATTTGGAAACGTTCATTAGAAAAAAAACAAGTACAGTTTTGGAATGAAAGGTATTATTCGACATATACATATAAAGACGTAGTAGTTTCTGAAAACCTGTGAATATGGTTGAGTTTAAGCCGTCTTTGTTTTAAATGTATTCACAAATTTTGATATTTTTAAATTTAATGTTATATTATCAAACCCCGGATGACGGGAGCAAAAATGCACTCGTCACTAGTGCTTAGTTAAATATCGAGTATTCTATCGACATCCATACCAACATTTTATGAATTAGAAATGTATTGATCAATAGTAATTTATACAACCGTACGTAATCAGAGGCATTGCGATCTAAAATTGATAAACAATAATATGTCAATAATACCTAGTACCATAGAACAGTTACAAAACCAAAATTAAAGTCTAAAAACCAGCTAGAATATCGTTCAAAAGTTCAAAGTGCACTTATTAAGATAACTTTTACATCCTCAAGGTGAAATTATTCACAATAAATATCAGAATGTGTAGACTAAAAAAGTTGGTGGTTTCAATTTTAAAAATCTTATATAATTTGATATCTGGAAAAGAAGTGGAACTACTAGGGAAACATAATAAGTATAATCTATAAATTTCAAATTAAATAATTGTTTAATATATTTATTTTCAAAACTACAATTTATGTACATAGATTAAATCTAACTAATCTACTTAACCTAACCTATATCTAAGATTGGCCCTTGTGGCATTGTACCGAGGATGCTGGCGGCATTTCCTCGCTGTATCGCAATACTGATGCGTTGTGCGAGGAAGTCGCCAGCTCTTCGGTCTTTAGTTACATCAACCAGACGTTTCGCGATCTCAGCAAACAATTTGCGTGCGCTGGGGCCCCAAGAACCTAAAGTTTCTACGCCAAACGGTACAAAATCGTACTCTTTGCCGAGGCCCTTATATTTATTACGTTTTAAAAATTCGGCATTTTCAGCCGCAGCGGCTGCCTTAAACGTAGTTCGTTGAAGATGGGACGGTGCCAGGGTATCTACGCAAGTAGCATCCCATACCAACATCCGTCCCAAGCTCCAAGGAACCAAAGACACACCATCAGGTCTCTTACCATCATCCCTAATAATACCAGTAGGCTCGAGAAGAGCAGGTACGTTGATCGTGGCAAGAGACCTGCGGATTATGTCGTTAAGCGTCGCATGTCTGGAAATACGGCCTGCGCTTTTTTGACAACTTAGTCCGTGGTGTCCCAGTCGGTCCACGTCTGTGCCACAACAGCATAAGTGAGGGGTACATACCGCGGCCCCGAGTCTCAGGCCGGTTGCGAGCCTAAGAGAGGCCGGATCCAGGAAAGTACCAGTACTAGCCGAAGGATGGGCATGCAGCCAGTAACCAGCTTCCCGGGTTCCGACCGCCAAAAGTCTCGCGCGATCCGGACCTGCAGAGCTGTTTAGAAGAGAATTGTATGTTAGATCACAATACACATTGTCCCAGCTCCTTTGCGATTTTTGGTTGTCAGGAAAATTTTTAGAAGGGCAAGCAATTTTGAATGCATTTTTGGCGTCCTCCAAACCCGCAGTCTCACAGTTAATAGGCAGAGCCCTTAGGATCTTTCCTGTGAGATCAGACGTGCTGTGGACGGATGCCAAAAATGCAGGAGAAGCCACACATGAAATTTTTCGTATCCCTAAACCCCCATACCGAATAGGGAGGGATGCTTGGGACCAGGAACGCTCCGTTAGCTGAATATTTAGAATTTTTTCTATGGTAATTTTGATTAAGTCGTCTAAAGGTGTTAATAAATTAATATTTTTCCAGAACGGACAGCAACGGAGCACGTATGTCAATTTAGGGACAAAAAGACAAAACTTAAGAATCGCAAGAGCATAATGAGGGCTAATTTCGAGTAGACGATTTGCGTGATTTTGGAATTTAGAATAATTGTTCATATGGATATCGATATTTCATCAAGCACTAGTGAAAAGTTCATTTTTGCACCCGTCGTCCGGGGTTTGTATATTATCAACGTAACTTAAGATTTTAGTTTTACCTCAATTAACCCATTGTGACCAAGCAATCGAAAGAGCAAGCGAAAGTATCCAAATACATTCGGTATTAAGGAAAATAGGATTCGTTCAACAAAAAACGCATTTTCCTACGTAAATAATAAAACAAACTTTGCAAATTTTGAAAGCCAGTTCTGAAATATGTTAATGACACTTCCAATTATTACAATATCTCCAAATCATCCTATTAAGTCAAGTATTACAGTATCCGAACTACTAATTTCGTTTAAACGTTTCTTAAAATTTACGGTTTCTATTGATGACTGGATCAAAATTCTTTTCGTTGTCTTATTTTGTGTCCCTAAAAAACGTGACGGAGTTGTGTTTTTTGTATAAGATGATGTTTTGTTTTCAATTTCTCGTGAATGGATTAAAATGTAGCGTGAAAAAGAAATGCAACTGAACCGGTTTTTTTTTATATACTGAGTCGAAACAGCAACTAAAAACGTGACAGAGTGGTATGAAACAACACAACGAAAAGAATTTTGACTCAACTACCCTATTAAGGCTACATCTAGTAAAACCTGTGCTCTGAGGCCCTGCGATTATTTTTGGCGCGCGCGTAGAGCACCGGCGCGGAGGGCTGGGCCGGGCTCAGTGTGGGATGCGACCTGTTGAAGGACGGTTGCTGGCAACCCCGCACCGATACTTAAGTTGTACCGAGTCCCAACTACCATAGAAATAAATCACTGTACCAGTTTCAAACCGTATAGATTTTTTTTGCACAGTTTGAGGATCATTTGATTACTGGAACGTGATTTGTTTCGGAGTTGAAAGTTGACTCGACGCGCGCGCTTTCTAAAGTTTTACGTTTCAGCTAGCACTGCCAAGTCAAGTAATAATTAGATTTAGTGTAATTTTTAAAATCGAGTGTGGAGCGACTTTACAATAATATACGTAAGTGTATTTTATAATTAAATGTCGCTGCGAGTACTTTATTGTGTCAAATGTTGCGCTATTGTTCAAAAAAATATTATTGCGTTATAGCATTATTAATTTGGAATTTCATAACTGTCTTTTGGTTTCTTTTTTTTTATTCTGATTTTATATTTCAGTTTTGTGTAAGATTGTCCGATGGTATTTATTTTATATTTATTAGTATTAAAGTGGAAAATTGGCGCTTAACAGAATTTTCAGAGCAATATCAAAATAATTTATGACTTGTAAAATTATGAGTAAAAAAAAAGTACCTATACTATGTCTGTACTATATTGTTTTGGTGCTATTTAACATTTTATGATATGCCCATTTTATTTAAAGTAAGTATTCCTCTTCCTTCTTTTATTTGGACTATTTTGTATGATTCTAGTCTGCATCTTAGGTTTTTTCCATTTCAGATTTTTTTTTAATTCTGGTAAATAATGGAAGCATCGAAAAATGTATGGAAATATTAGAACATTTTATTTCTTCTATTAGGATCGAATCAGGTCGTGATCCTGAATAGGATTCAAATGAAAAATACGAGTAGATTTATGAAAAAAAAAATCAGACTGCAAAAAATATGGTTGGTAAATTAATTACTGTTATAATTATGTTTCTTTAATTTGGCAAATAATTCGTTTTCGATAACTTGTCCGCAAATCGGAAACCATCGTGCATATTTTATGTGATGTGAATGTGGGCCTTTTTTTAAAAGTTGACCCCCACTTTTTTTGGTTTGGAACTTTTAATATAATTTCCACTCATAATCGTGAGCTCTTTCGATTCTGATAAGGGAAAATTTTTGGCCCAAGGTTTGGAATGGAAAGTTCGAAAAATTTATGTAAATGTTGGGTTCAAAAATGTTCTACTATTAGGATCGAAAGAGCTCATGATTCTGAGTAGAAATCATAGTAAAAATACATAGGCTACTGAAAGTGGAGGGGGACAACTTTGATAAAGATAGCCCTCATACTTTTGTAACTTTAACAAATTTCCAAAAATGTGCTAAAATGGAATAGGCCCCTTTCTGCGTTCCAAAATCTCACTGGCAAATTTAAATTCACTTATTTTTGGCAAAGTAGCTATTATTTATGTATATTTGCTTTTCTTTTATCTATAATAAATGTATGTCATTTTATCTATTTAAGCATTCAATTAAATATTACAAGCACAAATTAGATTTTGGAATAAGGCGGTACATAATATTAAATTTGTAATGCATTAATTTCATTGAACAATATCATAATTCATAAAAAAAATCACATGTCAAAATTAGTGGCATACGTAAAAGAAAGTCTATAATTCCACCACAAGAGTAATGAAATAAACTGCTAGAAAAAGAAATCGCGGATTGAATTTTCACACGAACTAAAAGCATTGTAAATAAAATAAACGCATTGTAGCGCTCGCCGACGGCACTTTGTAAAGTGCTCGCGTTGAAATCTTTTCAAAAGCTTCACTGACCGGCTCCAGCTAAAATCAAATTTGCTCCATTTTTTATCCTAAGTCAGGACTACAATGCTGCTCTAACATTTTAATTCACTTCACAAGACCGTGACAACCTAAAACAAAAGATCACTCAATCTCGAGTACAGCTTAGCAGGATAAAACGGTTTTCATTGAATTTCCCGAAAATGCTGACTTTTTGCAACGAAAATTAACATACCAAAAGAGCTCTAGAGGGTTTTTGAGAACACGTCAGTGCAACAACAAGCTTTGTTGTTTTATAAGGTGTTTTGAAAATGTACGCCTGCGATGTATGTAAATTTGCATTCACGTCCGTCGACGTCGGAACAATATCAGGGAAATAATGCTTCAACTTGAAGCCTTCAAGACAGTTTGCAACGTTGTTGGCGTTTTGGCATACGTTAACACTTTTTTGTCTTATACCTCTAAAATGAGATGAAAAAGTGAAACATGTTTATGCTCTCCACGTAGGACTTTAGTAAGGAGGTTCCTTAGTATTGCTATTTTATTTGTATAGTCAAGCAGTACAACAGTACCTAGAGTTAATGTGTCAATATATAACTACACCGTCCTTTTTTGTTTCTGTTAATTAGGATAAATTGTTTAATACGGTAATATGAGGTCATATTCCGGTGTTACAATTCTCTATACATATATTTAACAAAAAACTGGTATCTCAATTAGCTTTATTTAATTATGGAATACCGAAAATATATATATTCAAGTAGGAATAGCACGGATCACTTTTCAATTGTCATAGACGAAAGAAAATTTATAAAGTAAAAACTACATACTTTGTATTCCCTGAGAAGAATAGGAAATACGGCACCACTTATATTAAAAAAAAAACATATATTTTACAACTGACCTGAAAAAATAAAATAAAATGATAAAGCTACTTATATAAGCGCGTATTTTAATTAAATGGTAATAAAAAAAACACGTGGTATAATAAAACAGCATCTTATCTTGCAACATATATTTTCATACGCGTTTGGAGTCAATTGCAATGAATATTAGTAAACTACTTCATAAAGACTTACATTATTGTATATCGTTTTCAAAAATATTGTATGTATTTTTTTTTAACAAAATCACTAGCATTTCTATTGTCGTAACACAATAGAAATGAAAGTTAGCCATAAAAACTACCGGGTAACTTCGTAACATAAAATATAAAGTTTTATTTTCATTAATGCCCTTAAATATGAACAGTCAAGTGCATAAATATGTATCAAAAGAATCATCTTATAAATATGTTACGACGTTCTTATTACGCATATTTAAAATGCACTGGGACATATTTTTGACCATTTTTATATACAGTATGTATCACATAGTATAGCAAAGAAAGAAACCTGTGAATGTATTAAGTCATACCGAAACCGCGGGAATAAATTTGACTGTCCCATACAAAACGGCAGCCTCCCACCGGCCGGAATGTATAAAACAGCCAATTATTTTTTTCGCGATTTCGGCGTTGTCCCGGTAGTAAATGTTGGTCAGTATGACTTATACATTCACAAGTTTCTCTCTTTGGTCTACTATGTGATACATACTGTATACCTTATTTTGCGTTTGACTGTACGCTTTGTTGCAATACCCAATATGTGTAATAATTTATATTACCCTCTTCTCGATGTAACCCAAGCTATGCCGCTCCGCTATATTGGTTTTGCTTCTTTTACTTTTCGTTTTAAAACCTGGGCTTCAGTTCAACTCGGTAAATATACAATAGTGAAGAAAGAGACAATCTCTCGAAAAATGCCAAGAACTTTTAAGAATTCTCTTGGCGGTCTGTGGAAAAATCTATTCAACATTTTCCTGCAAAACTGTTTTTCTTTTTACAATATTATGTACAGAATACGAGTACCCATCTAATAAAATCTGTCACGAACCTCTAAGGTAATTCGCATAATAAATATTGTAAAATAAGTGGAAATAATACCAATCGCTGATGGAGATGTTGATAGATATAATTTCCTGAAAAATAAGGGGTACTAACCATAATCCACATAAATACATATTTTCATTCAATTAGTATCATTCAATTTCGTTAATTCCTTACGTTTTATTTATGTTTCGATGTTAATGCTTCTTTTCTGATACTTATTTCATGCTATTCCTAAACATTCAATTGTCATTACTAGTTAGTATTCATAAATAAATTTAAAAACCATTACTACTGATACTTAGTGCCTACACTCTTCGAAATATCTGTGGCCCTAGCGAAGATGGTGCAACTCCCAGAGGCTTGTGAAATAAGAAATAATTTTAATATGAGTGCGTAAGTATTATACACCGTTTTCCAGAATGGTTCGAGAGTAGGTACCCGTTTTCTCTAGAGTCACCGAAATTTATGTTAATTA